>CAHIKZ030004570.1:197500-402500 GCA_903632075.3 Acanthosepion pharaonis | reverse complement strand
GAAATAACAGCCTTATTTTTATAGTTTTCATTACAACATTATGGTCGGTGTGCTCTTTAGTCGTCTTCAGCACTTATATTCAAGCATTATTAAATAGAACATTATTACACTCGGCTTCTTTTAATCTGTTGCACCCAAATTTTTGTCGTTCTAAATGACTGATCACATAATCCTGCTGGTTAAAGTTTTGTTAAATTGTCCCTATGGTAGTACAACACCATTCTATCAACAATGGATAGTCTCCTCGTTGTCCGTTAAGACATCCGTACTTACCAAGTGAGTGAAGAAAACAGTGATTATGAAGAAAACAGTGATTATAACATCATATATCTGCATTTGCTTTGCTTATTATTTGTTATTACGGGCCATTTTTTCCTTTGCAGTTGGGCAACGATATGACGTCCCGCCTTAAAAGTCGACTGAATGACAACGTTAAGCAGCAAGAAATCCTGACAATGATTGGTTTCCTACTTCCAGGATCAGTGTTTCTTTATAATGGAGACGAAATAGATATGGTTGACGTATCCTTAACGAATTGGAGTATTGTCACCAAAAGTAAACCCTGGCGCAATCCGATGTTGTGGGACAATACTTCATATGTTGGATTCTCTAATTCTTCTTGCTCATCACTTCCGTTAAAACAAAATAAAACTATTAATGTGAAGGTAAATATTCATTTCTTTTTTAAGTGTGTGTGAGTGTGTGTATGTGTGTGCGTGTGTAAATATTTTTTACCTGAGAATAATTGTCAGGGATTGTTTTTCATAAAAATTCCAGTAGCTATTCTTATTTTCGCTTTCAAATGAAAGTAAAGAGTTGTATCCAAAATTACAAAAATATATTAAAACGTTTAATGAAAAATCCTTGTTGGACATTTTCAATGAAACTTGTCTAAGAGAAAAATTTTTCTCGTTTTATATATATATATATATATATATATATATATATATATATATGTGTGTGTGTGTGTGTGCGTGTCTGTGAAAAGCTGGAAATGATTGAACAGCTCTCTCCCATATATGACAGAAAGATTCAATTTTTATCGTATTTTAACTCTTGTAAAAATAAAGCATAGCAGATGGACATGTGTACTTCCTGGAGCAGTACATTTTTCCAGCATCTTTAGCAATGGATCGTATATTATGTATTCCACGAGCCGTTGAGAAAACTTAAGTCCAAAATACACGTTCAAAACAAGGATCTTAATTGAGAGATAAGCTGTTCATCGTGACTGGAGAAAATTCGAGGTTTGATCGGTGGTGGTGAAATAATACTGGTTTGGTTTTTGAGGTATTGAAAATTACAAGCCATTTTTCTCTCATTGAACTGTAAACGCTAGGTCAGAAGAGAGATCATATGTCAGGTTCGGATCATCTTTATTTTGGGAGATGTGTACTTAAACTATAGGATCATCTTCATCTTTACTAATGATCTGAATTGTTCTTAAGCATATCGTTAATAAAAAGCAGAAAGAAGCTGTGACCAATGAGAGAGCCTTCGGAGACATCCGTATTGATCTCATGGCCTTCAGAATACTGGCCATTCGCAATGATCTTCATGTACCTACCTGAGAAAAAGGACTTGATAATTACTCCAAGAGATGTCATAGTACTAATTTTTTGTTTCTCCGTTTCGAAAAAATACGATATTTTTTAATAAATACAATTGCAAAATTTGATGGCATGATATTTAAATAGCTTTCCAAATATTGTCAACATTCTTTTTATACTATAACTTAAAAATATTTTTCAGCTTCAACTTACCCTTCTGTTACACCCTGCCTTACTGTTGGTCCGTAGCCATTGCTGTCATTACACAATACTTACATATATGGGAGGATAGATACAGTGGCGTAGCTAGAGAAAACGTCACCCGGGGCGGTCCGCTCAAATGTCACCCCAATGACCACGATTCACCCTATGCTGAATGGTTAGCTGTAGTTAAATTTTCATACATGCTCTACTTTACTCTACTGACCGGTACGTTACTGTTTACATGTATGATCCAAGACAAAATCCAATACCACAAAATAATCAGTTCAAATCAAAAGATTTTTAAAATGCAACTGTTTACTTTCAGAACAACTAAATACAAAACACGGCAATACACAAAAGAATGACATTCGATACTATGGTCTTAGAATGAATGTTTTCTTGTTTTCATTGTGGCAAACTGGTCAATGACATCGTCAAAATCTGTTTGTCTTGTAAGCTCGTTTTCAATGGACAGCACAGCCAGATCCGACAATCTCGACTGGCTCATGGTTGACGTAATTTTCTGTTGCTAATTTTCCGGTGTCCAATTTTCTGTTGCATCATTTTCTGGGTACAATTTAATTATCAATGATGTTTAAAAATATTTTTCTTGGACAAAATGTTCTATTTAATTTTTAAGCATTTTCGGAATATTGTAAATCAACTGCATTCTTTTAAAGGTTACCTAGAGAATTTATGCAAAGTTTATTTTTTTGTTTTTCTTTATACAAGTAAAATAAATTTACATCGTATTTTGATGTTATTATGATTTTAGTTTTAGTGATAATTTAAAAACAATAAATATTTATCATTAATACCAATAATGGAAAATTAAGTTAAAAATTGAAAGAATCGTTTTTGGAATCGGAAAATAGGCACAATTTTTTCCGATTCCGATACTGTTTCCGATATCCCCAAAAGTTCCGATTTTTCCGATTCTCGATTCCGATTAATCGTCCCAACACTAGTAGATATATTGAAAAGTATATCACCCACTCAATGGAAAATTGTATCTCAGCGAATTGATACACAGGCAAGACTGAAATTGTTGCCCTTTTGGCTTCGTATTTCGCTTTGTTGTTATTAATGATGCAGAGTTAAAACACCATATCATCCGATAAAATGTTACAACAATGTCTCTTGTTAGTAACCAAGATTGTAGCAACTGAAACACATGAAAGCTGAAAACATTGCTATTTTTCCTACTCACAAATTTCCCGACAATTTATTAGAAAATTTCTGACGGGGGAACAAAACTAGGGGGTCATAAATTATTTCTGGGGGGTCATATGCCCGCCTGCGAAACCCTGTGTCTCCACCACTGTTTTCAGACTATTTTTGGCACCTTAGCCTGGTTGAAAAATTTTGTTGGGGGTGACATTGTGTCACCCTCCTGTGCTGGCACCCGGGGCGGTCCTCCCCCTCGCTCCCCCTTAGCTACGCCACTGAATAGATAGTTTATATATTCTGTTAGTATGTACTGTCATTCCACAAGGCTGGTGTGTAGGGGATTCTAGGTCTCGATCCAAAACTTTGTACCGTGGAATATTAAAAATTGGTTTTTGATTACTTGTTTTTAGTAGGATTCCTTTTATAAATCGTATTCACACTTTGAAAATATTTTAATGGGGAACTTTGTTTAACGCTTAAAGCTGCTCAAGTGTTCCACACCATCTGTTATAAATGATTGAAATAAAATAAGAAAAAATTTAATGAATTGATTTTTCTTCCAACATGTATAGAATCAACTATCCAGTGCATCATCCATGTTGAATTTCATGAAGAATTTGATCAGACTTCGTAGAGACCAGGGTTTCCGTATTGGAGATTTTCAGTACGGTTTGGTAGATGATGACGTCTTTTCTTTTGTTCGGGGTTTTGATGGTACCAATTGGTAAGTTAATTTCATTTTTAGCTATCGTATTTAAAAGCATGGATTTGCTCTCCACTTCTTGGAGAAATTGATTCAACCGGATAACTTATATGTAATGTAACAGGTAAAAAGATAGTATAGTCGTGATAGGCATCAAACATGGACAAATGTTACACCGTTTGACTGCAGTATGATTGTTGGGACCAGAAATTTTGGGAAGTGAGTTAGAGAAATATTAAACATCACCTTATATATATAAATATTTATGCAAATACCTCTTTCTAATTTTTTAACCCTCACAGAAATTTGAATTGGACATTGATTTTGATAGGAGCGACTTTATAAGAAGTGTATTTATAAGCACTTCTAAATAAATATTAAAATACACCACTGAATAAAATCATCGAACCATGCATGATGCAAATATAAGTATTCATTCCAATAAATAATTGTATGATTCCATTTTCTAATTATATTCATAACGACTGATTGCTGATACCGGCATTTCCTTTAAGTTCAACAAATACTTTCTTTCAAACATGGAAAATAAATAAAATGTGTGTAAAGATTATGTAATGTTTGCATTCATTGTGAAAACTCACTCCCATGACCACGTCTCAGATCTCTTTTTCTCTCTGTTATGATGTTAATTTGGGGTTAATAAAGACAAACGCCAAATAACATGTAACAATAAAATGGGGTTTATTCGGTTGGTAAGTTGGTACAGATATCGCCTGAGTAGTCTATAACTAACTCAGCCCAGAACTTCTCCCACTGTCTTTTGACATGCCACTATTTAACGTCCTTGTTTGTAGACGAGTTCATCTTCAAGAGGGGTGGTAGGTTCCTACACAACACTCTCTTTCATGCCTATTACGGTCTGATTCACTTTTGGTTAGTAGTGATTGCCGTCAATAAATGGGCCATACAATCGTGGGAGGGAAGAAATGGTTTGCATATATATACTTTTATTTCACGTGATATTTTAGAATTTTAGAATAAGGCTGACTTATCGGAAATTTTAGAACCTGTCGATTTGAAGCGTTGTGCCGTAGAATTTTAAAAGTTGTCGCGCAATGGCTTGTTCTTGGCAGCATAAAGAGATAAACTTTGACGTTATTGTTATAAGATTTTGGTCTTTGTGTTCATTGACCTTCCCCAAGGACTAACTCTCACAGAAATTTGAATTGGACATTGATTTTGATAGTACCGACTAGTAAGTTGGTTTCATTTTCATTTTTAGTTAGTGTTATGGTGTAGAACCATAGAAAGATAACACGGACTCGGATATAAGGTTAAATAGTATATTCTCGGAAACGTAGTACAAAGGTAAATGTGGACTGGAGAGTACTTTCTCTCACTGGTGTCCTGACTCACTCATTCACTCACTCACTCACTCATTCATTCACTCACTCACTCACTCACTCACTCACTCTACAGCTACTACTCGGTAACCCTCACTTGGTGACTCCTCTTATTCAGAGTTGGTAGCCATATTATATAGGTGTGGAAGAATCCATTTGTAGGTAGGTCCCCGCAATAGTTACTTTATAAGAAGTGTATTTAAAAGCACTTTGTAAATTCATAACGACCGATTGCTGGTGTCGGCATTTCCTTCAATTTCAACAAATATTTTTTCGTAAAACATAGAAAAATAAATAAACACAGATGATGGAATCATCAGTGTGTGTAAAATTTATGCAATACTTACTTTGCTTGTGAGATTTTACTCCCGTATTCACGTTTTAATCTTTCATTTTTCTCTCTTTCCTGACTGTTACGGTCTGTTTCACCTTTAGCTTAGATGGTCATAATTACAGTCAATAAAGGACCTGTACGGCATTGGGAAGGGGAGATGTCTTTCGTATGCTGCAAGTATACATTTATTCCATGTGAGGTTTTTGGAATTTAAGTGTATGCTGCCTTATCAGAGATTTTAAAAGCTGTCGATTCAGAGCGTTGTATCGTAGAATTTTAGAAGTTGCTATACGATGATCTGTTTTCGGTAACATAAAAAAATAAACTGAAAATAAAGCCGGGCGCTTGTCGTAAAGGGAAAATGACTTTATGCCACAAACGCAGCGGCATATAAATATTTATTGTATCAAAAAATACAATTTTGGTACATGGCCTGAAATGGGAATGGGCTGAGGCTGGTCGGCACTAACTATCCTATACCTAGCTAATCTGATTCACGACCCATTCACTCATTACAATTTCCACATTCACCATAAAAACTCGTCCGTCACCAGTCAGTCCTCCATACACCACAATATCGCATTCTCTCAAGGTGTGTGTGTGTGGGGGGGGGGACCTACAAAACGCACCCCATGCCATAAAAATTTTAATGATAATAAATAAACACAGCGGCATATTCTGCTTTTACAATGTGGGAAATATTAACTAATAGAAAAATAGATAAAATCTTTCTGTTCTTGTAATTTGAATGCATTTTGTCTGAAATATAGAAATAGAAATTATACAGAAATCAAAATAGGCTCCAGTGTTCAATAATTCGATATTGGGAACAATTTGGACTATATGCAAGGGTGGGGGTACAAATCTCCTTCTCGGCACCGCGTCCAGGTGCTGATGTCTAGACTTCTCACTATACGCGTTGATTTTCCTTCTACCACGTGTAATTTACCCTACATGGTAAATTTCAAACACAGCAGTTCCCAATCCAAACTGTCACTAGTTATAAATTCACTTGCTGCTAAAATCCACATCAGTAACTGTTTCACACAAACCAAGTCAAAATAAACTGACCTGATGTCTCGAATTTAATTAGAATCAGAGTAATTTATCAGTACCCAACGCTTAGAATATCTGGCCCTTCTCTAAGCATTCTTGAATCAGATAATACATTTATGAGTGGGTCTGTTTTGTTCATCCATTTATTTTGTTAAATGGTAGATAGCTTGTATACTTTCGATCTCCTGTTTGTATAACTTGTATCCTGCTTGTATACTTTTATCGTGATTGCGATTCTTGAAATCAGTGCTTCAAGGAGTGACTTGTCAATGGTAGTAAGTAGGAACAATTAAGAGAATAAACAGCGTCATGAATTAAGAGAATTTGGATGATAAAATAAATTCTTTAGTTTTAGTCACAAAATAATTTTAATGGAGATTCGTACATGAGTTCAGATATGTTGAATTGTGCTGAACGTGTTTTGCCAGACATTCAAAGCTTTTGGTTAAATTTCAACTTTTAATCTTTAGTAGGTTGTATTTATCGTTTATAAAAATGGTTTCAAAATATGTGCAAATGATTTATTCAAAGATTTATCTTTTATTCATGCAAAGATCGGAGATTTTTTTTTGCGTTTATACGTTTATCTTTTTAAAAAAATTGTTCAATAACATTTCCAAATCTCTCATTTCAGCTATCTTGTTGCTGCCAACTTAAGCAATAAGACAATAACACGAAATTTTGCTTCGGGGCCAGGTGGTGTTAGTTCTGATGCAAAAGTAGAACTTCTAACACCAAGTTCAGCAAATGACGAGACGCTACTTGGAGAGATTATTGATACGAGCAGTATATCTTTAGGTGAATACCAAGGAATCGTGGTCAAATGGAGTTGTGGTCTTAGACAATAATAATATTTGCTGTAAGTGAATGTTCGAGAAAAGAAATTCCTGTCACATTGTAGATAATTATTTTGATGAGTTAAATAAAAAAGCAGAACTATTTTCAAGCCAATGCCATTTATTGCCAATATAAAAAATGAATAATTTGATTTTTTTCTCTCTAAATAAATTGAGGTGATCATCCAGCTTATAGCATACTATCATAAAATTAATTCATTATAATAATTATGGCTGAATTACGTCATAGAAAAAAGGGATTCTTGAAAGGAAACTTGTAGACACTGTCAAAACTATAACAGCAACAACAACAGCAACAAAAGAAAATATTGCTTGGCACAAAGAAAAAATTAACGATCAAATATTTTATTTTAGGCAAGCAGTCTTCGTAATTAAAGTGCTCCCCATTAAAAAACAGAGTCTGAATAGTAACAAATAAAATTACTATCTAACATCATGATAAACGGATACCACATCTGCGAAACCTCTTCTATGTGATTTCAGGCTATCATGGCTCTCCACAATTTCCTGTCCTTTGTAGCCCTTAATATTTTTTTTTATCTTTTTGTTATCTCTCGATAAACCTTGATCCGTCATCCATTTACTCGAACTCACAGTTAGGTTTGACATTGTTTTCCTCTGCCCTTCAATCTGTCCAGTGAGTATTAAATTTTCCAAGCCCTCTTTTCTCATTATGTGCCCTAGAAATTTTGACTGTGTCTTCCTGGTGTTAAGTATAAGTGCCCATTGTTTCCATTATCTTTAAAACTTCGTCGTTGCTCACATGTTTGACTCGTGGTATTCTCAGTATCCTTCTGTAGAACCACATTTCTGTTGCTTCTAGTCTCCTCTCCATCTGTGAGGAGAGTGTCCAGCATTCTCTGCCTTAAACGAGGAATGATATTACATAACAGTTCGGTAATCTTTTCTTTGTTTCTAACGATTTTTTTCCGTTTCTTAATACTTTGCTGAACTTTTGGAAGTCCTCTTTCACTATCCCAATACGCCTTCGGATTTCAGTGTCGCACTTTCTGTCCTCTGTTAAAACACAAGTCCGAATTAAAAGAAAGTAGTTGAACATTTAAATTTTGATTGTGCGTATATATATATATATATATATATATATATATATATATATATAACTGAGGTTAACACGAGCAGCGACAGTCTGTTTCATACTTGAAGGTATTCTTCTGGATGAGCTGATGATTGTGTTCAAGTATGAAACAGAACTTTTGCCGCTCGGTGTTGACCTCAGTGTCCACCTCAGAGTCAAATTTATGACAAATTCTGTCTTATAGTTTATGTTTAGTCCCTTCTCGCGCACCTTTGCCAGGAGGTTTTGTAATTTTTTTTCCGTGTCTGCTATAAGTACTGTGTCATCTGCGTATCTTATGATCTTTTTTATTCTATTATTTAATTTCTATTCTATGTATTTTACAATCTCCCTTTTTTATTTAATATTTGCTTTTCATCTAAAATGAAAAAAAAGTTTAATAATGTCATGTCACTTGAACCTGTTGAATTTCCACATGTGTTAACAACTAATATGATAGAATATCTTACACATCAATAATTTTGTTTGCATCTCTTCATTCTCTGTCTCATCTTTTCTGAAAGTTCATGTTTTTATTTACATTTTATAAAAACATAGATTAGTTTCATACGTAAAACCGGAATTACGAATTCATAATTTCTACTACAGCCTTTTATTTATCATTCTTTTGCTATGTGTTTCCATTAATAATTTTAATGTATCCCAATTTTTATACCTTTTTATAGTCTTTGTGATGAAGCTAAATAAAGAGCGAATCATGTCAAATTTATGAATATTTCCAATTTGTACCTTATTCCATCACCTTTCTATTTCGACGTACCTGTTAAGTTTTCCTTCTCTCTTTATATACAATAAGCAATTTTGTTTCTTTTTATCTTTCTTTCTCCCCCGTCTCTTCTTCACACACTCTCTCTATGTGTATATATTTACCTTTCACTTTGATTTCTTCTCGTTTTTCTAATCTCCTACATTTCCTTTTTCACATTGATTTTACGTCATCCTCTCCTTCACTTTTCTTAATTCATTATTGCTTTATAAGTTTTCTTGGTCAGAAAGCTTAACTCATTTCAACTCAGAAGATATCTAGCAGATACTACAAGCAGAGTAATAATATAGATAATAATTAAAGTGTTTTTTTTACAGTATGCTATAACTTTGGAAATAGCCCCATTTGAACAGAGGAAATTATCAGGTAACTCAAAAAGTTCGTGCAATTTCTCTTATTTCTTTTGTCAACGGATTTAGCTTGGAAGTAGATAATTTTTCGAGTGACTCATTTACCGTTGAAAACCTCTTAAACCACATTTCAGCAGTAAGGTCATTACCTTCACCAAACACTTTAAATCATCTATAAGTTGATTCTGTTGCTTATATTCAAAGTTTAAATTCGCACGATAAACAATCTCTCATTACTATTGTAAGTATACGTTACTGAAAATTATCTGTCAGTACATTATATAAATACGTTTTATATTGCTTAAAATGTATACGAACTGAAAAACCGCACGAACATTTTGATTAACTGTTACTTTGAAACTTTCAATTAAGATTTTGTAGGTGTATTGAGATAAATAAGTAAAAAAAAAACATATATGTTTGAGTATGATAAAAGTTGTATGTTAAATATATTAATGAAAGTAAAGCTTCAATAAATTTGTTTTTAATAATATACTGTTTTGCCATCAGTCTATTTTTTGTGTATTAGTTAAACCAAGGCATTTTCCCCATCATAAAACAGCTAAATTCCTTAAAGAGATTGGTTCCAGCGGAATATGAATGAGAGATGGTTAAAGTGGCGTTAAGTGAACTCTGCAACATTTAACATAATTCAAGTACATGTAAGAAAATAAGTAGAAATATATTTGATATTCCTACGTATGTACAGAGAATGAACGTGTATATTGCATTCTTAAGTTCCAACATATGTATACGTTATAAGAAAAGAGAATAAAGAGTTGATGCATAATAAGCAAATGCTGTAAACCCAACGAAAAAACAATACCGAAAGTTTTGGGATAACCATTTTAAGATTAGAACGCACGAAGTTGATTAACGAATTTGATTTTGCCCAATATATAATACGGGGATATATCCAGTGGTTAATAAAATGGGAGTAAATTAAGCATCAAACCATATAATAATTATCAATGTGTATTTATTTATATATTTCCAGTCCTATCTGTGGTGGGAAGAGAGGTAAATCAATTTAAGTTAGTAAATTTGAGTGTTTACTTCCCTTGGTTCTTTTAATAATTTATTCATCTACATCCAGATAAAATTACTTCCCCAACAAAATTAATCAGTTCCTTTACTTCTACGTTTCTTAGATTGCAGTCTTATTCTTTCAAGCCTTTCATGTGAGGCATTCAGTTAACTTTGTCTATTAAGTGATCATCTAGATCCAACTTGGTCTTGAAATAGGCTTTGTTAGCGCTGTTTTTGTTAATCTTTTTTTCCATTTCACTGTTATATTAAGCACATAATTTTTTACATGAAAAGCTAGTGAGCAAAAAGCAAGATTAAATTTTTGTTCTATAAAAATCTTTCAATTACAGCTGTAGATGTCTTTTCCTAAAAACTTTTTCTTCAAAATACGAGCACATCATATTGTCCGAAAAATACAGAAAATCCCACATTTAATTACATGGGTTACAAAAGCAGTTAAGAAATTATACTGGCAGTATAACCCGTCTTCGATCGGGTGTTTCATTACTGGGAATTTTTGTCATTTAGTTGGAGCAGTTTAAGTTTAAAGTCAACCCACCCGAAAATCAATATTAGTAACAACAATTGGGTGCAACTGAGGAACATCTCCAAATTTTATAACAATTTGAATGTAGGGGGTGACCCTGAAAAGGGCCGTTTTTGTGTTCTCAGTCTTGTTTCAGCCTCACGGGCAGCAGCAGTTGAAGAGGCGTTTCTCCTCAGCCGTTGAGTTCTTTGATCATCATTTTCATCCTAGCGCGCAAAAGCATTCAGGTATGCTCTTCTGGAAAGCCGGTGGCTACGTTGATCTTCGGATTCTGATTGAAGCATTCCACGAGGCATTTTGAGACAGGCAAACTGAACGTTCTAAAGACGATTCGTTATCTCTTATTCGCATAGCAGACCTGGTGGCAGCGGTTTTGCGACTTAGGCAAGTTCTTTTCTTTGGTGGCATTACTTAGGCAAGTATGAACTGTCAAATGGAATGCGTGGGCAAATATCAGAAGAGAACGTTGTAAAGCTACAGGGATCGAATAACATTAGGGAAGGTTGGAAAAATAAATGTTGAGTAATAAAAAAAGGAAACTTACTTATTACTACGGTGAATGCAATGCAAAAACTTAAATTGGGAACGGCAATGAAAGCAACACCTTAAAACTGTAATAGTAGGCTTTATTCAACGGAAAAATTAACCCCACTCGAGAGAGATTGAATGATTGGCCAAGAGAAGGGAATGTGTAAGCAGGACTGGACGTAGAAAAGGAATTTGCAGAATTAAGTGGTAGCAATGAACTTAGGACTACATAGACAATCAGTATGACATGGCGACATTTGATTGGACGTGTAAAGGTCCTTCGTGCAGCGGAGGCGTGAATCACGACCACACAACATGAACTAGAATTGGAAGGTTATGTGTGAAAAAGTAAATTAAATTTTGCCTTTGATGTAAAAAATCAGTTTTTTCGATTTTTCACCTTCCAGGTTGTAATTTTTTCCAGCCAAACCGTCACTGAAGAATTATCTATGAAACAAACACACACAAAAAAAAATTCATCGAAATCAGATGAAAACAGTGGAAACGCATAAACAACATCAGATCACACACACACACACACACACACACACACACACACACACACACACACACACACACACACACACACACACACTTTGAGAATTATAGATATAGATAATATTATTGCAATAATTTAAACTATTTATTTTAATTAAAATTTTTATGAAAGATATATACCCAAGAACAGATAGTAAATAGTAAAACGACGCTGAGAGTTATAATGGACAGGAAGTAGTGGAGAGCCAATGTTGCCAACAATTTGCACTCAAAACCTGCACTGAAGTATTATCCCTCAAACAAAAAAAAATTCATCGAAATCGGATGGAAACCGTGTAAACGCATAAACAACATCCGGTCACACACACACATGCACACATACATACACACATACATACATACATACATACATACGCACACATTTTGAGAATTATATAGATGATAATATCTTGTTGCCAGGCATCTCATATAGACAAGACATGGGCCGTATTTAGTAATTTTTCTCTTGTTTTTGTTTAAATTGATGTTATCAGAGCGTATGAAAGTGAAAAAAAATTAAATAAATTGCAAAAATTTTAAGTTAACCTAGATGACTGTCTAACAAATATTACCCATCGTCTCACAAAAAACAAAAAAACCCCAAAAAACAAAACGGAATCTGGTACAAAAAAGTGGAAAATTTATGTAGATACGGACGTCATACGATAAAAAGAACTTGTGCTATATTTCGTTTTAGTAAGAAGGCGGTTAAATACATGACTGATTTTAGTATATAAGTTGATTCACACTTATTTACTTTTATACGTAGCTTTTAGAGGACGCTTCGACGTGGTGTAGCGGTTAGCAAGATTTGTCTCGCTAAATCATGTTTAGTGAGTTCGATCCTCACGGTTGTTTATACTTTCAGCCATGTAGCATGTCTAAGGTACGCTTAGTAAATCGCTACCTAACCATTTTTAGTATAAAACTTTAGCAGTAATATTGTCTATTGGTTAAATTGGTTCTGTGAGAGGCCCAATGGAGCATTAAAAAATAAATAAAATAAAATGGGTTAAATGTGTTCAGCTCCTATGGTGGGATGTACCTCAGGTAGTAGCTCTCATAAGGAGGGAATGATGTGGTCCATTATCTGGTACCTGAGGCATCCCCGGAGTGAGTGTCGGAGGGAAGTTGAGCAAATTTGTCCCTAGCTCCACGTACGTATGGAACTCACACTTTAAACTCATTCGAGTGGGCGTGCAGATATATACCCATTTCTTACTGACCCTGTCAGAATTCCAGTAAGAGTAAAATTATATACATACAGAGTAGAAAGGCATCTACCCAAGGAACGCCTCATCTATTTTATTTAGAAGAAATGTCATAGTTAATCCCTGATGCTAAGGTATCGCAAAAGAAAATTGACAGATAAATTGAACAGTTTTTGCTTCCGTCTCTGTGTAAAAGTGGAGGACTACAAGTTAAACCTACGCCCTGCTGAATTTGTCTTCGTTTGGATAAATTTATATTTGGATTGCGGATAGAATACCTATTTATCTATCCATTTGTTTAGTTGGTAGCATTCAAATGTGCCCTGTATTATCTGTATAAATTAGCGTAGTGAACATGATAGCATATCTGGTTAGACCGGTTTTAAAAAAAGTCATGTTGGAGTAAAGGTTTTATGATTCGCTCAGAAACTGAAATATTTCAGAACGGAGCCATAAAATAGGCTCAATATTTCACGTAATGCAATTTATTAACTTTTAAAATTAACAATATTTTTTTAATAGTTCTTGCATTAATATTCAAAATTTAATAATTCAAATGCTTACATGTAACGATTTCAGAGACATCTTAGAAAGTCATGCAAAAAAAAGAAACATTTTTAATAGTGGAAAATTTATGTACATGTGGAGGTCTTACGATAAAAAGAATTTGTGCAATATTTTGTTTTAGTGGGAAGACGGTTAAATACGTGTCTGTTTTTTAGTATATATAAAGGGTGTTTCATTAAGACGGATTATATATAAGGGTGTTTCATGAAGACGGATCAAAGTCAGCAGTAAATAAATCAATGTTATTGGTGAAAATTTAGTTATTACTCTATTGGATCATATTATTTAAGTCATGACAATTATGTTTGGAAAATAATATCGCCCAAATGTCCTCCAAATCTGAAAGAAAAAATTAGACGCTTAAACTTAATTCACATTTAAAATCGTTCAAAGTTATTGAAACATCCTTTATAATAAACGATAGGCTGCAAAAACAAGACAAAAAATAATAGCTAAAATAAAGTTAGAAATTTGCAGACGTCATAGAAAAAAGATTTCAAGGTATAATTTTTCCCCTCGAACATTGCTGATGTAGGTAAATTGAAAATCGAATTTGTACCTACTAAAAGTTAATATATATAAAGCTCATCAAAAATCAACTAAAGATTCTGCACAAATACCGTTGGGAAAGGTATGAATCAATTTCCCCCCACCAGCTATGGGTTAAATGGTGGAACGTGTGTCTGGAAAAATCATCGTTATTCTCAAAATAATTGTTAATGCAACATTCACTCCCAAAGATCAAAAAAGTTATTCTTACAATCCTAAAGTATGTTTTGGTTTTAAATAACCCACAAAGGGTTGATAAACTGTAAAAATAAATTAATCAATCTATCTAGCTTGTCCACAAATCCCCGTCAACCTATTCCTTTCCCAAAAGATGGAAGCGAATCGACTAGAGATCAAAAGACTCACATACAACTGAAACTGCATTCCGGTTTCTCTGTCAATAATTTTGTACTTCTTTTTCTCCTGTAAACTTTCAGTAATGAATTTAAATTTAATGTAGGAACATTTTTATTTAAATATCAAACATATCCATCACTACGAAGACTTAAAATTAAAGTGTTTAGTACTAAAAAATACATAAACAAAGTGATACACACTTTCATGTACAAAAAAGTTTTAAAAAATGGTAAGCAAACTGCAGTTTTAAATTTTATCACAGTTATTAAAAGCAAATTCGCTTTATTATTTTGATCGAATAAACCACATGTATCGGTGAGATTACTTTATATAATCAATTGAGAAAGAGAGAGAGAGAGAGAGAGAGGGAGAGGGAGAGAGAGAGAGACCTAATTTACATCTTAACAAATTTAAAACTTTAATCATAAAACATGACATGAATTCCCTCTTGTTCAATTCTTACTCAACCCTGTGTCGCTTGTCCGTTTCTTCCACTTATGGACCAGAGTATGTGGCTTCGCATTACTACCGGAGTCAGGGATTGACTTCATTACTGTCAGGAACAGGAACACTTTAATCTACTTGGTCATGCATCTGTTAGACTGGCAATAGAACCGTTAAATATCAATTGATATGAAATATTTCACAAAGCAGTGAAAACGAAATGAGAATATTCTAACAATGATTGAATAAAGAGTTCGGTTTGAAAATCCAAGAAAGTTACAAAATAAGAAGACAGATACCTAAAAAGGACGAAGTGTAAAATGGTTGAAGCGTCGTGTAACAACCAAGATAAGTGAGGTGGTCCGAACAGCAAAGCATTTTAATAATAATAATTCCTTACCTAAAATTTCTCTCATAAATAGGTATAAAAGTATTTTATGTTTAAACAATCTCGTATTATATTAAAATAATAAAGACTTTATAAGCAGGACTTTTTGGAAAGTGTTGTGGCTATTGAGCTTTAAAGATTCATATAAAATATCTACTTCAAAATGTTATCATTTTCAAAATTATCGCCCTCATTGAAATACGATATAAAAGTACATAAGTTAGCTTTATTAATATAAAAGGGTCCGTTGGTTCTGGTTTGTTTTTAATTACAAAGGACAATTTATTAGAATGAAACAAACTAACAAATGAACCGACTGTACAGGACACAACTCAAAAGTACTTGTCTCAAAGTGATCTCACGATATTTATGCCAAATTTAAAATATTCATCAAATGATTTACTCAGTCCTTGTCCTTTTTCATATAATATATTTTAATTACGTCTTATATCACGGATAATACTGATTATTCAAGATTTACTAAGTTAGGTCAAGTCTAGCAAAAGGCCATAATCATGAACATAAAACTCACTGCAAAATAAAACTTACTACAAATTTAGTTTGTTAATTATCGCTCTGCAGTCATTACTCTGATGTTTATTATGTCTAGATTAATTTGGCACAAGGCTACATGTACTGGGTACCCGGTGAGTATTAAACTAATTACAATACTAGTAGTAATTGTTTGTGAGGCTAGATTGCTAACCACTGCTTTACGGTAGCATGTCCTCCTAAAAGAGCAATATAAAATTTGCTGAAAGCTCTGTCAGCGATTACGGTTCTGGCTTCCTAGGTAATCACTGTGTAGGCTCATTTCTTTAGAAGAAAATTTTAACTTCATAGAACAAAAGAATCGACATGACGTGTTTATGGGAAGACTAGAACATTTAAAGCTTCTAGTAATGAAATCTGATCAGGTGCGTAAAAGAAGACTACCTTGTGAGAAGAAAGAATGTTTGAAAGTAATAAAAAACAAAACATAACAACTAATAAAAGCTATTAAATTGTAAAGAAACGACATTAGGATATCTCTAAAAGAAGAATAATGTCATATTTACGAAATAATTATAAGTAGATACATTCTTCTCATAACAAACTCTATTTGTCACTTTTTTTCCAATAAAAAGAACCAAAGCAACAAACTAAAGAGCTCTGATTTATCCATTGGTCAATTTACTTACTGGGAAAATGAGGTCATTGAATGTTTCCTTCAAGAGAGAGAAATCATGAACATAAAGTTTCTTTCAGAATAATACATGCAATATTATTGTTATTTGAAGTAAGTTTTAGAATAATTAATTATCTATCCTCGATACAAAATTTGTAGCATTTATTAATTATGTTACAGATGGAGATTATTGGCTTTTAAAATATAAGCACACCTACGAACTGTGAAAACACACACTCGCGCACACACAAACGCACACGTATATAAGTGTGTGGGGGTAATTAATAAATCTGGGTTAATAAGACCAGCATCTTTCTAGCCTCACAAAATGTTGCTTTTTTGTTTGACAAACTTAAAGAATGCTGAACTACTACAGTGTAACCCGGATATAAGAGACCCGGATATAAGAGAAACCCGGATATAAGAGAGATTGTATCTGGTCCCAAATTAGAGCCTGTGTTACCTAAACAAAATAGACCAAACCCGGATATAAGAGAAACCCAGATATAAGAGAAACCCGGATATAAGAGACCTCTTCTCTGGTCCCGACAACTCTCTTATATCCGGGTTACACTGTATATGATATCTAATTTCCTGTATGGCAAGGAATAATGCGATGTGATTCTATCGATGCTAAGGATGCTTTCCCAGTTACTACAATATTAACCTATTCAAGTCTAGAGTTAACCATTTTCTACATATCTTTATAAACTGCGCTTCTTACCTTCCCCATTTACTGTTCATGCACTAATGCCATTCAGTAATTAACTGTTACTACTGAATAGTGAATTCGGTTCTTGCCAGGTGCCTCATGATTGTGAACATGTTACAAAACAAGTAAATAACAATGACTTCAATCATCACCAAACGCGTACATACGTCATTCAGTTTGGAGAAATTTTATCCCAATTAGTTTGGTGATGGCGTAGTAAAAGGACGGGGAACTTTAATATTCTTTCACTGATTCTCGACTTAATTCAATTATTTAATCAATGATTTCCTTTACTATTCAATGTCTTACGCAAGTGTTTTTTATCCAGAACTTCGTTAAAGGATTTTACAAGTTCCAACGGCTCATAAATATTTGTAAGTATTTAAACGTAATTGTTCTTTTGCAATATCAATTCCATTTGTGCAGTCCGATTCTGTCAGTAAACTTATTTTATGTGCCATGTTCATTTGACGGGGGTGATAATAACTCTCCACAACTTCCTATCTTTTGTAGGTCCTCTTTACTAATCCTATCAGTCCATGTTCTAACATCTATTTACACAGATTCGTTAGGTATATTACTCATTTTTACACTGTCCATTTTAGCCGTCAATATGCCTTGTGAGTGCTAAATTCTCCAGACTTTCCTCTTTATGTGTCCTAGTAATTTCATCAGTCTCTTTCTGATTCTAATTATAAATTTTCTTTTTGCTTTTATTTTCCTCAAAAATTCATCGTAGTCTTAACATCCTTCCGTGGAACCATATTTCTGTCGCCTCACATCTCTTCATCAATCATTCACTTCGTCTAATGCCATATTGAAGGATTCATGTTGCATAGCTGTTGAGAGCACTCTTTGTTTCTAATTAATTTTTTTCTGCTTCTTAATATTTCGTTTAACTGCTGGAAATGTAGCTTTCGGTATTCCTTTGGGTTTCAGTTGTACATGTTCTGTCGTTTGTTAACAACGGTTGACTTAATATCTCGTCACACACAAAAAGAAGATTTCTTATAATTTTCAATACACAATCTGTAAGGCAAATTTTTTAAAATAAATCTTTGCAAACTTCAGATGTAATTATTAAATATATTTCCCTGGCACCAGAAATATTCCCTTCATTAAAGTAGAAAATAGGCTAACACGAAGCGGATGAGTGACGGAGCAGCGGTAAAGAGCTTGGGCAGTGAAAAGAACACTCGAAAGCTTCTTTATGTATACTGGGTAAAAATTCAGTCTACAGTAAGATTCATTTTGATTTTTAATCTACTGCTAACATGTTTTGTTGGTATTTGATCAGCAGAATGAATGGACATTTTGTTTAATAAATATTCTTGAAACTATATGTTTCATAAACGTTTGTTTTCTAAAATGTAACTTCATTTCTATTTAGTTGCTTGGATTATATGTGTTAATATCGTTTGATGACTTTTATCTTCTATTTTTTTTTTATCTGAACACAGTTTAATGGAGTGTAAATGATTCTAAATACAAACAGTTAATAAAAGAGAAATACTTTTATCAGAGAATTACCTGTGTTGGATTACCGCCTCCTGATGATAGAATCTCACTGCGGCGAAATTTTGGACTTATCCCCCTTCTCCACCGAGCTGCACAAGATTTGAAAGACTCGATCTCTTTCTCGTTAACTTTTCATAGCGAAAAGGCGTATTTTTCTCTCCTGCAAAATGTGAGTAATCAACTGCAGACACTTAAAGTTCCTTTCAGCTTTTTCACATTTCATTTCATTTCTCATTTTTTTCTTTTTTAAAATGCTGTCAATATATTTGTTAATATTTCTTTGTTCAAATTCAATGTCTTATTTTTCCTTTAGTCTTATACGTATCCACCAAAATTGTTTGCTGGTCAAATGGAGCAAGAGCTTATAAAATGTCATCAAAAGTGTTTATACTCGCAACAAAGTT
Organism: Acanthosepion pharaonis; assembly: GCA_903632075.3. Lineage (NCBI taxonomy): Eukaryota > Metazoa > Mollusca > Cephalopoda > Sepiida > Sepiidae > Acanthosepion > Acanthosepion pharaonis. Next base: position 383,091 of record CAHIKZ030004570.1, on the reverse strand, counting down.
CTGACAACGACGTGATATTGGCCTGGATATATATATATATATATATATATATTAAAAAAGGACATTTTGTAAAAGAACAGTAGTTAAAACAAAAAAAGAAAATTTCCTTTACTGCCCACCAGCCGAGTTACGGGTACTTCACTTCAAATCCTTTTTCTTTCATTAGTGGTTATATCAAACTAATACTGCATTTTCCTCGATGACAGTAAACATGGAAGGACCGATTGAAGTTATGCTATCATTACAGCTTTTTAAAAATAAATTTTTATAACAATTTTCACCACAAGCAAGGCGGAAATGCCGCAGGGGGGTTACAAAGAGTGAAAGTGAGAGAAAAACTGGGTATAGGAAAGATTGAGCAAAGGATAAAAGATGGACGGGATTTAAGAAGATAGGGAATGACGATTGACATTGTATTTAAATTTCTGAAGCTTGTAGTAATCAGGGAAGCAAGTAAACGGAAGGGAGTTTCACAGGCTAGAAGTGCGAGAAAAAACTGTTGGAGTAGACGTGGAGGTTATATTTAACTATTTCGGCAGTAAAAGGGTGGGACCTAGATGCCAATCTAGTAGCAGGCTTAAATTCATGTAGTAGGGGCATCAGGGAAAAAAGCTCGTCAGAGAAGTTGCCATGAAAATATTTGTAGAAAAGACAGAGGGCGGCAGTCACGTCACGTTTGCGAGAAAGTGGCTGAAGTCGAGATGTCAGATCAGAATCGATTACAATTCAGATCCTTCTTTGGGTTTTGTTAAGAATCTAGAGATGAATAGCAGGAACACCAGACCAGATATGCCAACAGTATTCAATGCACAAACGAATGGTAGATTTGTAAATGTGCAAGATGGAAAAACATTCTGGTACGACACAGTGAACCAAATTTTCTTGCAATAGATGCAGTTATTGTTTATTCAATGTTGTTGTTCCACTTCAAGCCAACTGAAAATGTGAGGCCAAGAAGGCTGATGGTGGGAAGGAAAGTTTCTCTGTGGTGATTAAAAATAAGATAAATATCACTGCCGAAACATGTATACGGCAACAATGATGAGGTAAACAGTCCAGTGTTTGTATGCATGTGTGCATATTGTACAACAAATATTAATTTTTTAACATAATCTTTTTATCTGGTAATGCACTTAATTCAGTTGTGAATATTAACCCCATTAAACAAACATTATGGCGTAAAAAATCCTGATCAAAATTCAAGTAATAACTTTGAGTCATATTTCAGACTTACACATACATTTTTGATAAAGTCCCTCATACACACACACACAAACACACGTATATATGAATAAAATGACAAGAGGAAAAATTATACTTAGCTGACGTGTTTCGTCCTATGAGTGTTTATATATATATATATATATATATATATATATATATATATATATATATATATATATATTATTTTAGGATATTACATCAACATGTTAATAAACGTTAGATAAATGCAATCAGGTTTCGACACATTTGATCAGGCGTTAGTAAATGACTAGTTAGTAGGCAATTTATTGAAATTAAAAACCAGTAAAACATCTTTTCACGCAAAATAGGCAAAAAGAGAAATAGGAAAAGAGGAAGAAAAGAAAGGCACATGATACATTCTCTTTTGAGATTCAGTGATGGTCATTAGCACATCAACAGCAGAGAGTAGATGCTTAAACATTCAGATGGTCGTGAAAGGTAAGATGCTTAACAACCAGCATTGATTAAAGCCTCGAATACTTTGCCGAAAAACGTTAGGAGACTAATAGAGCGATAGAATGGTTACAAGATTCTCCAGAATTCTCAAAAACAGGAACTACAGAGGAGGTCTTCCAGCAAGTTGGAAAGCAGGAAGCAGCAAGGCAATAGTTGTAGAGTTTGGAGAGAACTGGAGCCAGTTCAGGAGCACATTTCTTTAGGACGGCGGCTGGGATCCCGTCAACTCTACTTGCTTTATGGGAGTTTAATTAGGAAATGATGTCTGAGACCAATGATGGGATTATGCGCAAATCACTCAGTAGAGCCTCTGTTATAGTGGGGAAATCAAGTCGGGGTACTCTAAATTAGTCGAGTGTCGAGTTGGAAGATAATTTCCGATCAAAGCATTCACCCTTACCTTCTGTAGATGTCAGAACTTTGATTTGATTGAATACTGGAGGGATTGAGGATTTGTTGTTGCTCAGCACACTATTGCAGAACTAACATTAACCTCTAGAACCGAACTTACGAGAAGCTATACATTATTTCATTCTATCAGCAAGCAGTAACCTCGTTCTTTTGAGGACACGCTTGCAGTCATTACAAAGACAAAAAGACATAAGACATTGCAATCAGACGTGTCGATCTGGTATAACCGGAAGAAGTGATTCCTGTGGGCTATATCGGCCGAGCATGCCGGTGAGAACAAAAGAGATGAACGTGATTTAACTTGGTATTTCCTTGTTGGAATGCAAGCATCGATGCTGGCTTTAACTCAGGAGGAGACCCCCAGACGCGCATTTTTGGACAGGATGATTAAAAACGTCATTCCAAGGGACGTCACGAATGAAATCACGGAACGAATCCCAACCTTCTCGGTGATAACAGAAAGATATTCTGTAGGAATGATGTTCTTGGCTGGTGGGGGAGCGGAAAGAGATATTTACAGATGCTACCACATGATCAGTTGCCAAGAAGGCAGCGCTACATAGGGCAGAGGGATAGAGTTAAAAAGAGATTTAGAAGAGAAGCATGTCTATCAGGGTTATTGGGGAAACGCGTAGAAAGTCCACCAATTGCGTGTGAGAATAAGTGATTGAGAAGTTTAGGGTTTGGATACCAGCGAGGTCAGTGACAAGGTATTTAAGCCATCTGGCATGATTGGCATTTAAGTCACCGAACGCAAATATATTTGCAAACGGGTGTAGGAAGATGGCCTTGTCTATATTGTGATAAATACTATCTAGCACGCAAAAGTCATAAGAAGAAGGGGGCCGGTAGAGAAAGAAGAGATAGTTCACACACACACACACACACACACACACACACACACACACACACACACACACAGAGAGAGAGAGAGAGAGAGAGAGAGAGAGAGAGAGAGAGAGAGAGATGTAAGAATGGAGTGGCGATTCAAGAGAGAGTTCCCTAGCCAGTGAGAGATGTTCACGGACATGAGCTCCCAGCAATGTATCTAAACATTAGAGTCCTTCCTAAAGAGAGAAAAATAGCCAGCATTCGAGAAATCAAAAGAGGGTATTGAAGGTTATTTTCGCAGAGAGCTAGGATGTCCGGATACTTTTCGAAGAAGTGCGATTCCAAACTGCAGAAGTTAGTATGAATACCACGAATGTTGGAGAAAGAAGGGTTTAGGTGTTTTTTTTTGTTGAGCTAGTTTAGTTTTATATCTTTGGTATCTTATATTCATAGAATATTATTTTGGCAAGCAAATGGTAGTAGTAGCAGTCGACCGTCTAATGTAACAGCTGCAGACTGCAACATAGTGTGGCCTCTGGGTTGTCCACCAGAGGTGCTTTCAGGGACACCCATCTATGCACGACATGGCACTGCAAGAACCCCAAAATTATGCGATCAGAGCAGCCTCTCTAGAAGTTACGCAAGAATTCAGGCTCCTAACTAGCAGTCGGGAAGCAGCAACCAGAAAACTGCCAACTTGGTAGCATCAGTATGAAGAGACATTCTCACCATCCACGCATATCACAAAAATTTAATGGCAGCACCACTATTAAGGCCTGAGAAAAGGAAAGGAACCGGGAACCCCTATCTAAACAGGAAACACGGGATGAGCTTTTACTCCTATCTAAGCCAATGGAATTAGTATGGACTGGACGATAAGAAATATATACTCGTAATAAAAAAAGTTTTAACTTATTTAAAGTCGAGACGTCCATTAGAAATTCAACAAAGAATTAAAACTGGCAGAGACCTACCTTTGAAAGACGTTTCAAAAATCAATCCTGGGTTTGATTTCTAGTTATTTAAAAAATACGTATATTCAGATAACTTATTTGGAGAGTCGATCTGTGGCCCACAGAACGTTTTTTTTGACCATGTGATATTTAAGGGATAGTGGAGCTAATTTGTAGTAGGGGTCTGCCCCGAGAATCATGAGTGGCCAACTCAATAGCAGCAGAATGAAAAAAAAAGGAAAGAAAACCCCCAAAACATAAACACGATGACAGTTAAATATTAAGGTTAATGTAATCCAAATAATGAACGATTCAAACATGAGTTTAAACTGAAATTTAAACATTTAAATACCACGGAGAACATTAGAAGAAGAAAAATCAAAAAGAAGCCATTCAACCCAATAGATATACAGACATGGTTCGCTCTATTGCAAACATTTTCACGGCAAGAAGAGTAACGTCGCAAAAGAGAAGATTCGCCTACGTTGTTGAAATCTTCCAACGGAGGTCGCCCGCGAAAATCTGGACTTGTTAAACGCAGTGCTTGAGGTGAATCCATACGACAGGCCGAGACAAACAATATTACTACGGACTGGTGTGTCCGAATAAAAGAAATTGTCAAATATTTTTAGCAATGTCTCCTTGAAAATAGGACGGCTTCTCAACTCCTGAGACACATGGGGAGTTTTCTCGAGTCTCACATCTTGCCCGAGTATTTTGTAGTGACTATGGCTGAATAAGCTGCTGAACCATGCGACCCAAACACTAATCCTTGGTTGAAAGACGCCGACATGAATAAACTGGCAGAAACCGCTGAAAAGATTTGCGAAAACAGTTGCACACAACGTAAAACGTCATCCAGAATCCAGTTAACGTACAAATGAACCAAATCCAGTAACTCCAGTCGGCCATATTTAACCTTACTGAGTGAGTGGAAGCCATGCCGATGAGATCCATATATATCCCGCGTTATCATAGGTAACATTTGAGCCGAAACAATCTTAGCAGTCGACGCAGTCCAAAGTTCCGCGTACGCAACATCGGGATATGTGGGTATCATCACAAATTTGGTACAAACCATGTACGTTCGTATCATGGAAACAGGAAACGTATATACCGACTAGTAATGACGACAACTGCGTCATGATATTCGAAGAAAAGTTGTCAATTTTACATTCGTGACTCGTGTCACGGATATGAATTTTTAGTCGACACAGGCGCCGAAATAAACGTTATTTCTCCGACAACAGAAAATAATTTAACACCAGCTCTGTATAAACTCCAATCAGCGAACGGTACAAAAATTAACATATAATGTCGAAAATCAATTACGTTAAATTTTGGTATCCGACGTAATTTTTCGTGGATTTATATACAAGCAGATGTGAAGACACCTATACTAGAAACAGACCTTCCTCACATATTCCAACCTATCAGTGAACATGGCTACCAAGACACTGATAGACAACGAAGCCCAACTAAAAATCCATAGAACGCCTTCCTGTTATCATTCAAAATTTATCAGCTCAGCACTACTGGACGACAAGATTTTCCTGAAATTCTTCGTAAATTTCCAAGGATTACAACCCCATTCAAACATACTGACGCACTGCTAAACACCACATTCAAACGACAGGACAATCGACCCATTCTGCTCCGTGGAGACTCAGCCCGGAAAAATGCAAGATGGTAAAAAAAGAATTTCAGCACATGCTGCAGCTAGGAATCATTCGACCTTCCAAGAGCCAGTGATCATCACCATTGCACATGGTACCGAAAACAGATTCTTTTTACCTGGTGTCCGTGTGGAGATTTCCGACGACTAAACGCGCCAACAATCTAAGATTGCTATCTTATCTCGCATATACATGATTTCGCGGTGGGATTTCAGTGTACGACAATTTTCACTAGACTTAATCAAGGCGTACTACCGAATCTCCGTCGAACAGCGACATACCAAAAACTGCTCTCACCACCCCTTTCGGTTTATTCGAATTCACCAGAATGCCGTTTGGTCCAAGGAACGTGGTTCAGTTTTTCAAAGGTTGATAGACGAAATATTAAGAGGTTCATCTTTCACTTTCGCATATATCGACGACGTATTAATAGAAAGCAGAAATATGGACGAATACATAGAACATCTCCAACTTGTTTTTGAAAGTCTGAAACATTTTGGATTGAAATTTAACTGATAAATGCACGTTTTGTGTAAAAAAATCATTTGTAGGGCACACAGTAGATGAAACAAGAATATCACCTCTGCCTGAGAAGATAATTGTTATAAAAGTTTCCCACAACCAGAGTCAACTCATCAATTTCGAAGGTTTATTGGCATGATAAATTACTAAAAAACAAAGAAAGATTTTTGCCATACTGTTCATCAAAGTTAGCCCCACTGACAGATATATTAAAAAGTACTCAGAAAAAGAATGCAAAAACTTTAGTTCAAGGTCCTGCTATAGACGCTTTTCACAAAGCAAAGAAAGCCGTGGCGAACTTCGTAAAAATAAATCATCTCAGTGACGACGAAAACGCGGTGCTAATTTTAACAACAGGTACCTCATCGAACGCTGTTAATTCCATTTTACAGCAAAATATTAACGGAGAAAACAAACCTCTATCCTTCTTCTCTCTCAAGCTGAATTCCTCGCAGATGAAATACAATACATTTTCAAGAGAACTTTTCGTTATCTATTTAGCTATCTAACATTTCCGTTATATTTTTGAGGGATGTAAATCCACGGTATTTACTGACCACTCACTTATGGCTCGCTGCTTTTCCTATTCCAAATGCCTCCACAGAGACTATCGAAATAGTTGTACTGGACAACTGTATCAGTATATATGGAGTGTCATCCATGATTACTACTGACAGGGGATCACACATTCAATCCATATTTTTCAAGAAATTTGTCAGTCTACTTGGAGTCAAACATATCTGAACTACTGCATACTATCCTTGTGCCAACGAAATTGTGGAAAGATTCCGCAGACAGCTAAAAACTGCACTAGTCATAAAGATTGACCCCTATAACTAGGTAGATAACTATTACCCTCCTATCAATACGAAATACTATAAAAGAAGATCGATAATGTAGATCATAAGACTTCGTTTTTGGAAACTCACTGATATTACCTGGTTAATACTTTTAGGTAGACAAAATATCGATCCTATCTACCACTTTGTCAACAAACTAAAAGACAAAACAAATAGGTTATCTTTTACGCCCACTAGTTGTTTAACCAAACAAACTTTTATATCTGCAGATTTACATAACTCCGAGTATATTTTTTCTCAGGAATGACATTGTTAAGAAACCATTATTTCCAAATTATTCAGTTTCACATAAAGTGTTGGAGTGACATGAAAAATATTTTACCATTCAAAAAGAAGAAAAGAAAGACACCGTGTCAATTGATCGTTTAAAACCTACTTGCATTGAAAAATATCACACAAACACCTAATAGAAATCAAAGCAAACCAACAGACAATATACTGTCACCTAAAATTTCAATATCTCCAACAACAACAACAACAACAAAAAGTGGTCGCACTGTACATTAGGCACGACATTTACAAACATAGATAGCAAATTAGAAGAGAATCTTCTTCAATCTGGCGAATGGGGTATAGCTAGATTAGGGTGTAAATTACTATAAGTAATTTGTACGTATTATTTATCATCTCTCAGTTGCGTCTCTGTCCTTGGACAGAATGCGCTCAGAGGCTTCTCTGTCAAAGGACAGAGGGGCAACTGAGGAAAATTATACTGAAGAGGTGCCCAGCCTTGGGGAACAGCTGCTCGCGCCCTCCCATTGCACAAGAGGGAGGAATCGGTGCTCGCACCGAGGCCAGCGCAACCGACGGTTGCGGGGGCTGAGGGTAATTTTTTTCCATACCCGAGTGTACGTGCTCGGGTCCCCACATTAATCCGACCTTGTGTCACATCTCATTCTCGTGGGGGAATGGGTAAATACCGGTATAGCTAGATTACTTCCTCCTGATGATAGAATCTCACTGCGGCGAGATTTTGGAATTATTGCCCCCTGACGATAATTACAGGCGGCGCGAGATTTGAAAGACTCGATCTCTTTCTCGTTGACTTTTCATTGCGAAAATATATATTCCTGTCGCTCTTGCAAAATGTGAGTAATCGACTATAGACGCTTAAGTTTGGTTTGAACTTTTCAAATTTCATTTCATTTCTCATCTTTTCTTTTGCAAAGTGTCCTGTCAATATATTTGTTAATATTTCTTTGTCCAAATTCTACTTTTTATTTTTCCTTTGAACTTATACGAGTTCACCAAAATTGTTAGTGGGTCAAATGTATCAGGAGCTCATAAAATGTCATCAAAAGTGTTTATACCCGTAACACATGTTAATGCATTGGTTTGACAGACATTGCATTTAACTAGGCTTACCATAACTAACAAGATTCAAAACGGAACAATTTTCAGTTATTACTATAAGTTTAGTATTTTATTTATAAAATTTCCTCGCCGACATACACAAAATGAATACGTATATCACTGGAACGTATAGTAAGCCTACATTAAATACCATTGAAAAAACACGTTCACTTGACAAGTCAAGACAATATTATGTTGTATGAGCATTGCAAAATAAGTGTGCATGAGTTTGACTGCTTTGAAACTACAATTTTGTGACGTAAATTCTTCCCCAAAGGCAAATTTTGAATAAGTAAAATTGCGTTACTGCCGAAAATTTGACTATATACGTAAATTTGTTTTTTACGGCTTTTCAACTCTTTGCAGGTTATTTAAAGCCAGAAAATGGTTTTATATTGTAAGAATTTTTTGTGATGTAATAATTTAGTGATACAAATCTTCTCTGTCAAATTCCTTCAATATATCAAAATCCAGAGCTTTACCATTCTTATCTAAAGCTTGACATAATCTTTCAGCAGTAACCATTAATACATCAGTTGATCTCGAGAAGCGAAACCCATATTGCTTAACTGAAGTTAGACACTACTATGTCAGATGTTTAACCAATTCAGAGTTTAATACTACCACTAGTACTTTGCCAAAATGAGCTAGAAGGCTGATATTTAAAGGGATCAGACGATTCGCCTGAGTTCTTAAAGAGTGGAACTTCAGAAGAGGTTTAACAACAAGTAGGAAAGCAAGAAGCAGCAAGGCATTTATTGTAGAGTTGACTATTGCTCACCGTGCTAAAAAGCTTTTAAAGATATCTAAGTAATGATAACAACACCAGCCTATGTAAATATGATTGCAATAGAAAACTTAGGGCGCATCATTAAGACGTGCATATAAGAATGGAAAACTATATTCAAACAAAGATTTCATCGCTGGAAAGTAATAAAAAATGCATGCCACAATTGAAACTATAGAAAAGTTTACAAAAGCAATGAATGAAAAACTAGTAACGGTTATAGTATGTCAAGGGGGCCATATCAACATATAAAAGATTTTATAGTTTTACGATAAAATATTTTATAGTTGTGCTAATCAAATATGTTTCTGTTGCCTATATCTTTTGAATTTATTTACAAATAAAAGATATGCTGCACTTGTTTCCATAATAAGACCTGATGCCGCCAAAACAATTTACTATCAATATTTTTTATGAGTACGGAAGTTATGCGCTGAAAGTAACATAATATATTCCACATAAATATCTTGAAAATTTAACATCAGTTACGTAATATAAATTTATAAGACGTTTACCTTGACTTTAGTTGAACTTGACTTTTTAGCTGACTTTTCTAAGTTACCAGGAATTACCCGGTCTGAAATAGTTGTGCAGCCTTTTTACGAAACCACTACTGTAAATATAGGATATTTTATTTTAAATATCCGCCAAAGTAAAAGGCATAGCAATATTGATTCAATTTCGAATTCTTGATAAAAAAGATAGAAAAGAAATGGAACCAAAAGAAATAGAAAAAAGAAACAGAAAAGTAGAAAAACAGAAACAAATGAAAAAACTGATGAAGACCAAGGAAATGGCAAGCATTGATCTTCTCTTAACACGTGGGAATCAATATCACGAAATTAATGCAAACAGGTCAAGCAGTGCACGCATCTTGTAAAAGGTGGTTTGATGTTTTATCTTCCCGAATCTTTTTGTGGTTGGCATGAAATAAAATAAAATTGACAAGTCCACAAACGTCTATTTGATCAAGTCACTAAAGAGTTTGTGGGTGGTAAAGTTCTTGCAGCTCTTGAATGGAAAGACCCTACCAATGTGGTATATACTGTTGGTTGCTACCGAATAGTGCCTGATCTTGATGAACAAAGATCTTTAAGACAGTCAGATTCAGGTCGATTATTGAGGTCAGGGAAGGACCAACATTACAGTCTACGAGATTCCTAGTTATAATAGAACATTACCTATACTATTGTAATAGACTCTCCCGCACATAATAAGTAGTAGTAGTAGTAGTAGTAGCGGTCACCAGTTGGGGCTCAGTACGGGAAACGAAAGATTTTTCTTCATACGGAAGAAAAATCTTTCGTTCCCTCTATAACAACTTTGGCGACCAGAATTAGAAATTCATACGAAAAAAAAAAAAAAAATTTAAAGAAAAAAAATTCGTTTCGCCATATACAACACTTGGCGACGAACGTATTTTGGATTCATACGGAAAAAAAACAAACTTTGCGTTCACTCTACAACACTTGACGACGTGGGTTCGTAACCCATAAGAAAAAAAAATCACCAGCCATAACAAACGTGGCGTACGAGGAATTCAGATTCATATAGGGAAAAAGAAAAAAAAAATTTCGCTCGCCACGTTATTTAGTGACGAAATTCGTTTTTCATACGGAGGAAAAAGAAAAAAAAAATTTGCTCGTCAAATTTTCGGCGACAACATTTTGTATTCACATTAAAAAAAAACAAAAACTTGGAAAAGTTTTTTCGAAAGACAAGACGTCAACTTAGTGACGAAAAAATCAGTCGTATTCTGAACTGAGAATAGAATTTTTTTTCTAGTTTGCTCAAATAGGTCACGAATTACAAATTCGTTTTGGACCCCACCTCTACAATATTTAAGCATTGTGTAAACTTTTTGCGAAGATGGAGGAATGCAAAAATATATTCCAGGAATTTTTTAAGTTCCAGACGGAAAAACAAATGACAATATTAGAGCAACAGAAAACATTCCAGATGCAAGTACAGGAGGAAACTTTTAATAGACAGATTCAATTTCAACGAGTCATGGAACTGATGCATAAGGAATTTCAAAACAAAATTCTGGAAATAACTGAGAAGAGGAAAGAGAAAAATTTACAAAATGATTCTTTCCCAGAGAATACAATATGGAATTCGATTGAAATATTCACGTACAGTCCAGACGAAGCGATAACTTTTGAAGAGTATTATAAAAAATATACGGACGTGTATAACGAGGACTGCCACACGAAGGAAGGAAGGTTAGACTTCTTTTAAGCAAGTTAGGAACTGCTGAGCATAACAAATTGGTAAACTATATTTTACCGAAAAAACTAGCGAGTTGACTTACCGCGGCGGTAAATATATTAAGTGAATTATTTAATAAAAAGACATCTTTGTTTCACAAGAGGTGGAAATGTTTGAATCTGATGAAAGAGGATGAACAAGACTATATAACGTATGCAGCCAATGTAAACAATCATTGTGAAGAATTCAAGCTAGCAGAATTAAGCGCTGACAACTTTAAGTGCTTAGTATTTGTTCAAGGTCTGTATCAGAAAGAGACGCAGAATTGAGGAAATTGGTACTTTAAAAATTGGAAAACCAACAAAGTATTACGATACATAGTTTGGCAGAAGACTGCACAAGATATGTTATCGTAAAGAAAGACTCTAAAAAGATAGAACAATCTGGCATTTCGCATGTAAGAAAAATACGCTACAAAAAAAGAAAGTCAGTCTACCAAAAAGAATTCTAAAATTGCAGATTATCAAACAAAAAGTGAAATACCAGAAAAAAATAAATAAAAACTCTCGAAGCCATGTTTTGCTTGTGGTGAACTTCACTGGTACAGATATTTCAATTTTAGGAATAAAAAATGTTTCAACTGTGAAAGAGTGGGGCATAAAAGCTCGCACTGCAGGTAAAAAAAATAAAGACAATAAAATAAGAAAATTAAAGTCGCGGAATAACCAGAAAATTTGTGACCGTCGAAATAAGTAATGAAAAAATAAAAAAGCAACTCGACACTGGTTCCGACCTATCTATCATAAATTTGAATACGTGGAAGAAATTGGGGAAGCCAACTTTAATGAAAACAAATAAAATCGCGAGGTCAGTGATGGGAGAAAAATACATTTTATTGGAGAATTTGTTACAAACGTCATGTTAAATAAAAAAAAACGCGAAAAGCTAAACTATTTGTCATAAAAAAATACCACGAACTTAGTTGGTACGAATTAGATAACAGAATTTCAATTATAAGATCTACCCATAAATTCTTTCTATTACAAGGTTGAAAATTTAAACTGCGAAGTCCAAAAATTAGTAAAAAAAACTTAAGGGAACTTTTCCTACTGTTTTTTCTCCAGGTTTGGGAACGTGTACCAAGATGGAGGCAAAATTACAGCTAAAACAAAACGCTCAGGCGATATTTAAAAAGAAACGGAATGTGCTGTTTGCTTCATTTGAACAGATAGATAAAGAATTGGACAGATTAGAGAAAACCGGTGTATTTAAAAAAGTTGAATGGGTAACACTGACAATATACGTGAAAAACAAGCTTCAGAAAGTAAAGATGAAGTCGACACCGAGGAAAACTGGGGAACAAGTTACACGCAGCCAAAGACATGCAGTATTATTAAATGATTTAAATCAACAAGAACCTACAGAAACTGTGAGTCCATCTTTAAGAAGCGCAAAGCGGAAGGTTGTTTCTGGTAACATTATGGAGATATAAAAAAAAAGATAAAAAAGCGGATTGGCTATATGAGGTACTTGGTGAAAGGGGAAAAACTCACGTGCAGTAAACAGATCAGACGACGTTTTTCAGACGTGGTTGACAGCGGTCCCGCGAAAAAAAAAAAAAAAAAAAAAAAAAAAGCGCCGATGGAGGTGATTTTCAATACGTTTGATCTAACAGCCCCTGCAAATAATTTTACCTAAGGTACGCCGATCCAGAAGAAAAAAAAAAGAAAAGTCAACTGATCATTTAAAAGTGGATCAAAAAACGTAGGAAATAAGCTACGATGTTCCAAAAAAAAAAAAAAAAAAAAAAAAAATTGTTGTTTTTTTCTTCATATTTTCTGTAAAAATTTGAAAAATAAATAAATAAAGAATACTTTTTACTCCTACGGAGTAAAGTTTTAGGTGGGGGATGTTATACTAGAACATTACCTATTCTATTGTAATAGACTCTCCCACACATAATAAGTAGTAGTAGTAGTAGCGGTCGCCAGCTGGGGCTCAGTGGAGTTGAGTGAGTCAGTCGATGTCGGACATTGAAGTATCAACCATCACAACTAGATTGCTGCGTCATTAACTATTATTGCAAGTTCCTAATGTTTTGTACGTCGGATCCTTTTAGGACCGACGTATTGAAATACAAGCCTTCACTGTGAAAACTACTTTACATTGGCGACGAGGGATTGGTAATTCATACGGAAGAAAAATCTTTCGTTCCCTCTATAACAACTTTGGCGACCAGAATTAGAAATTCATACGAAAAAAAAAAAAATTTAAAGAAAAAAAAAAAAATCGTTTCGCCATATACAACACTTGGCGACGAACGTATTTTGGATTCATACGGAAAAAAAAACTTTGCGTTCACTCTACAACACTTGACGACGTGGGTTCGTAACTCATAAGAAAAAAAAATCACCAGCCATAACAAACGTGGCGTACGAGGAATTCGGATTCATATAGTGAAAGAGAAAAAATTTTTTTTCGCTCGCCACGTTATTTAGTGACGAAATTCGTTTTTCATACGGAGGAAAAAGAAAAAAAAATTGAAGTATCAATCATCACAACTAGATTGCTGCGTATTAACTATTATTGCAAGTTCCTAACGTTTTGTACGTCAGACCCTTTTAGGACCGACTTATTGAAATACAAGCCTCCACTGTAAAAACTACTTTACAACAGTGTTAAGGACTGTTTGGCCATTTTCTTCCATTAGAAAGTGTGGCCATGACTCCTGAGGAATATATGGGGAATGGAAAATTGATCTTATGATCGATCGAAATCCTTTCGCTTCATTTCCAACTGTGTCGAAGTCGAAGATCGAAAGCTATCGAATATCGTCTCGGGAAGGAGACAGACTTGCTATTATGTGGACGTTTAATCACATGTCCACAGCGTGAGCCGGAAATAAATATCCTGTGAGAACTGCCGCTGAGCATCGAGATTACCGACTGCCCATTCCAGTCATGGAAACAGATGCCATAATGATTTCGCCTACCACCACCGGGCGGAAAAAAAAAGCAGTCAGAAGAAGAGTGATAAAAAAGGACAAGAAGAAGCTCCAGCTGTTCCTCGGTATTCATTGGGTTCTTGTTTTGATGACAGTCTCATAGAAGAGGCTCCACACTCATAAGTAGGAAGAATAAAAGGCTAGTGGTTGTTACAGTTCTGGACGCGAAACAGGGGAGGGATTATTGATATTGAAAAATAAATAAATAAATGAATGAATAAAGAAATAAAAATTAACCCCTAAACAGAAAAGTGCGGATGTCTATCTCTTCCCTTACACCGTCTTTCTCAGAGTCAACTACTAGCGTAGTAGCAACGACTTCTCCAGAAATAGGTCAAACTCTCAATAGACGACCTACCTGTTCGCCAATCCTCACTAATTCTAATTTTACAAAAAACCCTCCAAATCTCTGATCTTGTACACACACTACATTCCTTGTCCCTTTCCTTCTAACAACATAAAAAAAGACACTCTCTCTTGGAAAGCTATAGGAGGAGGAGGAAGAGGAAGACTCAGGGATAGAATAAGCCAAATAGGAAAATATTTGCAGTCTTGATCCAGGATTACTCGAATATATATATATATATATATATATATATATATATATATATATATATATATATATATATATATATATAGTTAAACCTAGAGAGCCAGACAAACCTACCAGGGTTTCACCTAAGTGGATCGCTGGCCAGCCTTCTCTGACAATTCGCTTAGGTGAAACCTTGGTAGGTTTGGCTGGCTCTCTAGGTTTAAGTAGGTCTGGTCTACTTACTGTATTGAGCACTTTATTTAGTTATTTTGCTTACTCGTATCGGGTTTTTTTCTTTGGACTTTGAATTTGCATGCCAGACGATTATTTTCGGCTAACGTATATGTTCTTGGTTCTTTTATTCTTTTTTCACTTTGGTGTTGGTTTGATTCAGGGCGATCGCAGAGGTCAAACCCACTGGAGTGGAATGTGATATATATATATATATATATATATATATATATATATATATATATATATATATATATATAGCCTTGGATGGAAACTGGTCAAGGATAACTCTGAATTTAGGGGATCTTATGGCACGTAGTGCACCAGGTCTCTGTATTCGGCCCTTCAAAAAGTGTGGATGGTTCGGCATAAAATCTTCAACACTATAATCAAATCACATATGTGTTGGTGTCGGTTCCTAGGAACTGAGCTGCTTGACCCTCATACATCGAATACGACGGGAGAGTCGTATATATATATATATATATATATATATATATATATATATAGTCTCACCCACTTGACGGCCCTTCATAATTTCAAAATTATGGTGTTAGCGAAACTGGAAGTTTAGAAGATCTCACGAATGCGCACCCTCCTCTGCAAAAAGGATGGTAAATTTTCTGTGGTATGAAAGAGGCTAACACCTACTTCAAGATGTCGCCTCAGTTGGGCGAATTAGTTCTAGCTTTATTCGTTCTTTAACAAATAAAGCTGAAATAATATTGCTCTAAGTGGGTGCATATTTATGTACACCCATCCCTATATAGGGCGATAAAATTAAAAGTTTCCGAGAAACCATCAAAATGGGCCGAGGTTCTATGGAAAAAGTCACCAGTGTCTTCTTCTCAGATATTTTTCTTACATAGAACACCAGTAAATTGATCATAGTTCTGTGGTTAGCTATATTTAATGACCCAGGTCTGAGGTAGGCGTCTGGGAGGGTTAGGCGTATTCCGACCTGCAGTTATTTAATCGAGACATTTGTTACTTCCCACATCATATTTGATTAAGACTCAACATCACTTACAGTATTTTCGGTGGTTTGTCTCTTTTTGCATTTATTTGTAAATAAATATTTTTTTGTAACAGATATGTTCATATAATAAGGCTTAAAACACCCCAAACAGGTTTTTGACATTATCTTTTTAATAAGGACATATTAAAAGCTGAAACAAATGACATAATGCTCATAAAAATATAAGTATTTAGCAAATTTGACTGTTTAATACTATGCCACGAAAACACTGGTTTGCCCAATAAAATCTGAGAGTGTGTTAACATAATTTGGTTAATTCCCAATTTTATATTAAAAGTATTGACTCAAATAATAAAATAATACGTCAGTATATGTTCGATATAGCAGGTAGTAGATACTACGAATATAAACAAAAAATACAAAGCCTTGAATAAAATCGTATGAAAAACGATCCTGAGATTTTATAGTAATAAGCAATTATTAAAAAAACATTTCATAATTTTAAGATAGTGAGTCGCGCCTATTTAAAAAGGGTACTTACAGATGATGCACTAGTTTCTAGTTGCATATACACATGCACAGGTTGGCAGTTGAATGACGGGTGATATCAGGTCACGGTACACATTTTCAGCACGCGATTCGTCCAGTATAAAATGTGAAGTCCCCTCCGCCTAACCAGAATCTGAAAGAGAAATCACCGCGGAGTGAACAAATATCGAGGTATGGCGATAAAACTTTTGTAGATAATTTTTTTAAGATTTTTTCTTCGTATCTGTAAACAATATATTTTGTTATTTTTGTTTTTACGCTAATTTACAAGTATTTGAATGCACTGATAATTATACTCTCTTTGCTCAAGAATTTCATTTTATATTTGTTTTTCCAAAGACTGAAAAATGCATGTTGGGTTTCAATCAAAATACACTCAGACTTTATTGTGCAACTCTAAAATTGATATTAACCAACCCGTGTTGGTAAAGATTTTAGGATATATGTATATATTGTGTGACTATTTACTTATATTTATCCTTATTTAAAAATATTAATAACTTTTGTGCATGTTGGGTTTCAATTTGCAAACAAATTGCAACATATATTTTATTTATAAATAAATCCAAATGGTATCGACCACAAATACATATTTGATAGATACAATATCACAGACTCTTGAATAAATTACTTTAATTATTTTATATGATAATGCAGACTTTCTGATATTCTGTAACCGTCATAACTCTTTCGTTAAAAAAAACTTTTTCTACAGTTTCGGTTTTAACATTACTTGCAGCAATTTTTATTGTTTTCTAGAGATCTTTTTAATTGGATTTTTTTTTTCATTGTAATATAAATCTCTTAAAAGTTTTCTATTTGATTATTATCTTAAGAGGCTTGGAGTCATTTTACAAGTATTTTGTCAATGTGGGAAATAATCATCTTTACAGAATATGAACAAGCATTGGTTTGCATGAAGATATTCTTGAGATTAAAGCTTGTAATTGTAACCTACATCGGTGGAGAAAAAAAAACTTATAATTCTCTGCGTTTATCTTGAACCCATCATCAACTTTTAAGTGACTTATTATTTTAATTTATAAAATACTAGCGTCAAGCATTGTTCCTCCGCTGTCTTGTAAGTCGGGTTAATTGACTATTTTCATGAGGAATCAACCGTTATTTTATTTGGCCATCCAATGTTATTCAATATTCATCTCTAAAACATACTCTTGAGAAATCACTTGTACTGTATTTTGTTAAACTTTCACGTCTCTCTTCGTGAGGTTTACTTTCAGGTAGTAGTTTGGTTGCTTTCTTTAGCCAAAATTTTTTAATATTCTGCATCTTTCTCTCTATTTACATTTTTTGTGACAGTTTTATAGCTACGTTTTTCTTGTTCTTGGCACTATTTTTACTGTTCTGTAATCTCACTTTACAGTTTACCCCGTTGGATTCCTATTATTTAATAACTTAAAAATATCTTGATTATCTGTTAAGGTTTTATCTTTCTTACGGCCAATAGCAGTATTTATATATATAAAATTTAAAAAACATCAGTACCGTGATGATGATGATGATGATGATATATATATATATATATATATATATATATATATATATTTGCATTTTATGGCTACATTCTAAGATGTGAAAACTCGTCTACTCAGTGTTTAACTAGTTAGTTACATGGTAACTAATTATTTTAAAAATAAAATAATTTAAGGATGCGTCATTTTTTCCCAGTGTCATATTTGTAAAAGGGAAAATTGCTTCCGAATTGGGGATATTAATTCGGAAATGTGTCCCTATGTTATTACATTACACATGTCAAAATATTTTCTGTTTTTAAAGTTGTTTCATGAAGGTTTCATAAGATATGACTTTAGTGCATCTAAGCATCCACTTTATTGTATCGATTGATGTATATCGTCATTATTGATAAATTTGTTTTTGTGAACCTTATTGAAAAGACAAATGGCAATCGATATCCTACTACTTTTCCCGTAATGTTTTAATACTTTTCTCGATATGCTTTCACACACAGCAATATTGCAGTCTATACGACATCTAACGTTTTCCTGATCCATATCTACGCACATTTTTTCTCGGGGTCATTTGGGGCGGTACATATTTCTCTAAGTTTTATGGGAAAGATAGCCATCTTTATATAATACATACATATATACATGCATTTATGTGTGTGTATAAGCATAGCTTTCATCGTGAAAGCTAAAATTTACCGTCGTTTGCAAATGTTTACTCATCAGTTCTTTTTGTAAGATCGTTTTTGTTACTAGCATTTGTTGTTTTAACATTAAGAAAATTTTTATTAATTGTTATTACCATTGCAAGTATGTCTTGAATTGATGCTATTCTCATAGGAAATTATTTGAAACTGGAACCTATTACATTTTTAAACTCAGTTTAAAAATGTAATAGGTTTTAGTTTCAGCCATGCGTGATACACACTTAGGCGATCATGTATCTTGACGAGGCAATTTTTTCCTGCAGTAGGTTGCCATTTCTTTCTGCGGTAGACCAGTAGCCATCCAAAGCTATAGAACCCGGTCTGCCCTGATATTTACCCATATCAGTGGGGGAGAAGAAGAGGATTCATACCTTTCCCAAGGGTATTAGCACGTAAGTGAATGTAATGGATTCGACTGGAATTTGAACTCGGCTCTCCGATTCCTCAATCCTAGCCATTTTAAACTACTTTTTCTTTAAAACCATTTCTTTAGATTTATAAATTAGTTTTATACCAGTTTGTATATACACCTGCTGTTCCGTGAGAGATATCTTTGTGTTATTTCCCGCTATTATCAGTAGTCGATGCGCTATTATCAGTTGATAGATTGCAGATTTTTCAAAGTAGGTTGACCATCCCACTTTGTGCTTTGTCTTTGACAAAATCTGTATAAACACTCTGTATTATATATCTTTTGTTGAAAAAGTTAATACATATATGGGATCAATATATAACGTTTCTCCCCGAGAGAAGTCATAAAAGTAGCTTGACTTTACTAGGGAATATTTTCTCAACGGTACCGGTATTTTTACTAGGGTATATTTTCACAACGGTATTTTTATTTCTTCGCATTTCAGTTTTTGCTTTTTTCTCCTCCTTGTTAGATGATTTTCTAGGCATAGCTTATATGTGACATAAGGCCGAAAGTATGAAACACCCAGTGAGGATCGAACTCACTATTCGATCGTAATTGATCTAGCGAGACAAGTTTGCTAACCATTACACCACATTGAAATGCCACTCCTCCTTGTTAAATAACAGATGTTCTCTAGCCACGTGGGAACGTTTCGCATAATTTTATTTTTTTTTTTACGTTTTTCCCATATTATTTTTTCAATGGGTTAACTTGATCTTCTGTCATATCAGAACATGGGCGAGGTCATATAATAACGCATAAAAATGAATAATTTGTCTTATTCTTGCGGCGACATGGTTTGTATATATCGGTAGAATTTAGAATTTCAGTCGAGTGAGAATAGATTTTCTTCTTGGTGACTATTGCGTGAAAGAATAAGAATACAATGCAACCTCGGTTCTCAAACGTCTCACATGTCGAACAAATTGGTTTTCGAGCAGAAAATTTGAGACGAAAATGCCTCGGTTATCGAACAAAATTTCGGTTCTCGAACAACATTGCTGAATGGAGTTAACCCGAACGGAATAATTTCTGAGTTGATCGCCGTATTGTATATATTCGTGTGTTGTGTTGTGCTTTTCCCCCTCAATTTTAGTGTACTGTAACTTTTTTCTCTACATTGATTCCTATTGAAAAAATAGTTTCGGTTTACGAACGGCTTTCGGGAACGAATTAAATTCGTGAATCGAGGTTCTACTGTAAATGCAATGTTGTGGTGAAAGGATTAACGAAGACTGGATGCGTCAGTGAATACGACAAGCTAAGTTAATTAGTTCTTCTATGTACCATGTCCTTTCAGGACGTTGATGATCATGGCTCTCCTAAACTTCCCGTCCTTTATAGCTCTTAATAAGATTTTGATTATGTGGTAACAAAATAAGTATATCCCATCTGGCTTGACGTAATCCGTCACAATAGAATAAACGTTTTCAGCTCTAAAGCTCAATTAGTAAAATAAAATTTCATAGGGTTATACACAGAGTTGTTACTATATTACAATTTATTTTAGTAATACCCTTTCGCAATGATAGAACGTAAGCCGTACCCAGATAAACTACGGATCCAAATTCTCTGAACGCGGAAAGAGAATACCGTAATTGTCAAAAAACCTTTGAAAACTTCTTGGAGGAATGTTACAGTTGAATACCCAACAAGTGAGGTTACTTAACAAATCTAGCGTCTAAGAGTATTTCTCAGAAGCAGCTACAGAGAAAGCTCAAGATATTCTAAGCAAACTGTATATCAGAAAGAAAAACGAAATGGTCGCTGGATATATACTCGCTAGGAGACGTCAGTAATCGTCAGAAACAACCGAAGAATTTATTCGGCAATTAAGCATACTAAGTAAAGATTGCATCTTCACATTTGTTACAGCAGACAATAAGGGATGCATTGCTTAATGGATTATTGTCAGTAAACATACTAAAAAATCTTATCCCCCAGTAACCCTACTGTCAAGCAAGAATTTTAGACATAGCTCAACGTAATGCAGAATCTTTCTTTTCACAAGACTCTGTGACTACCATGACCATTTCTGTCCCTCTTAATCTCGGTGGCCGACGAGGCGCTTTTGTTTGTTTTTTTTTTTACCCTGTGGGGGCAGAATACATTCTCGCTTGTCATGTCCAGTGAAAGACGATAACTGTTTTTCATGTGGAAAAAGGGATCACTGTTTAAAATTTCTAAAACAACAACAAAAAAAAAAAGAAAAAGAAAAAAAAGAGTGTGTTTAGAGCCCTGCGCATTCCTTTGGCTTCATTTAGTTGCTTTTCGAAAACTACTATAAAAATCAAGGCCATATATGGATGCGCTGGTTGATACAGGTAGAACAGAAATTTTGGTGACGTAGGTATCGCGAATTCAAACTGGTAGAAATTTTTTATGCTGTAGCAGAGTAGCAATGGCTAACGCAGTATTAATGTTTCAAGTACCTAGATACTGTTTATTTGACTTGAAAATAAAAGAGGACTCTTACTATAAAGTGAAATTCTTAATAATGAACAACCACTGCTGTAGTGTAATACTGGGACACGATTTCCTTCGACAACACTCTTATGTCGAGATAGTATTTGGGAAACTCAAATCGTCATTAAAATTATGTGGACTGACGACCGCTAACATGACTCTTCGCAAATTTAATGCCTGACAGCAAACCTATAGCCATAAAATCAAGACGGCATATAAATGAAGACAAACATTTCATTAATAACGAGTTTAAAAGTATGTTTAGAGAAGGGATAATAGAGTCAAGCCACTCTTTACGAAGTCCTTGTAACGTCTTCAGAAAACCACAAAAAGGTAATGGTTATTAACTATTCGCAGACACTTAACAAATCCATCCTGCTGGATGCATATCTATTACCACGTATTGACGACGTTATCGGAGAGATTGCAGAATATGGCGTATATAGTACACTTGATCCTTGAAGTGCTTACCACCAAATCGCAAAAAAAAGCCAAGTGACAAATCCTATTATTGCATTCGAGACGGTAGGTCGACTGTACCAATTTTGCAAAATTCTTTCATGTAACGAACGGCGTAGACAGCTTTCAAAAAATAATAGACGAAATAATCTAAAGAGAAAAATTAAAAGGTGTCTTTGCCAATAAAGATAATGTAACCGTATAATTCCATGACCAGTTCGACCATGATAGGAATCATAAGCAGTTTATGATAGCGTTAGAAAAATTCAACTTAACGCTAAACTGAGATAAATGTTTTTTTTAGGCAAAATGATATTGACTTACTCGGATATGTTGTTAGTAAGGGTAACATGAAGCCGAATCCAAAATGACTAAGACCACTTCTTAATTTGCCAATCCCGAGTAATTTATCCTCTCTTCGACGAGGGCTGGGGATGTTTGCACATTACGCACACTAGATACCTTCATTCTCTGAAAATATACATTCATTAACAGCGATTTCCAAATTCCTCTTGCCTCCTTGCGCCATCAAAATGTTCAAAGATCTAAAAAGGAACATTGCAGAAGCCGCTGTCACAACGATCGACCCTTCTGTGCCTTTGGTATTTGAGACTGATGCGTCTGAAGGCGCCGTATCTGCCTCGTTTAGACAATCTGGACGACTTGTAGCATTCTTTTTGAAGAACTCTCTCGTGGCGACACCCAGCTGTTGAAAAAGGGGCATTGCCGAGTCACTTAGAAAGCGGAGGCACCGTCTAATCGGTCGCCATTTCACGATGATCATGGATCCGAAATCGGTCGCATTTATGTTAAGACCCTAAAACAGAAAGTAAAATAAAAAAAAAGAGAAAATAGAAAGGTGGAAGATGGAATTTTTCTTGCTTCTCATTTGACGTAACTTAACATTCCGGCAAAGAGAATGCTGCGTTTGACGCGCTGCTCAACTACGTGTAGAGAGGATCTCCTTAAACTACATAAAGAACTGTGCCACCCGGGCATGACTAAAATGTTCCACATGGTTCGAATTAGAAACCTGCACTTCTCAGTT
Source organism: Acanthosepion pharaonis (assembly GCA_903632075.3). Taxonomy (NCBI): domain Eukaryota; kingdom Metazoa; phylum Mollusca; class Cephalopoda; order Sepiida; family Sepiidae; genus Acanthosepion; species Acanthosepion pharaonis. The sequence goes on along the minus strand of CAHIKZ030004570.1, from coordinate 359,906 downwards.
GAAGATGTAAAGGGGGTCGTGAAGATCTGCCAAATATGTGCGGAGCTCAAGTCTAGGTTCTAGAAGCCTAGAACTGGAACGATTATAAAAGCCATTCAACCTTTGGAAAAACTTGCCTTGGATTTTAAGGGACCGTTACGTGGAAAACGAGGAATAAATATCTATTGAGAATTATCGACGAGTACTCTCGTTTTCGGTTTGCTATTTTCAGATATGACAGCGGCAACTCTGATTCAAGACTTCTGATCTCTTTTTGTCGTCTTCGGATTACCTGCTTGCATCCACTCTGACCGGCGTATCGCCTTTGTCAGATTACGTCAAACAATTCTTGCGAGAACAAGGATTGGCCATAAGCAGGACGACATCTTATATCGCCAAGTGTAAGAGCCAATGTGAAAGGTACAAAAGTATAATATGGAAGTCAATACATTTGGCTGCTGCTAACCATGGGACATCGATAGACCATTGGGAAAGTTTCCTCCCTGAGGCGCTCTGTATGCTATTAGAACGTTGACGCATACGTCAACTAATGCAACACCATATGACAGATTCTTCTTCTTCCGGTGACAAAGCTCTATGAGTACTTAATTCCTATCATGGCTTTCAAAACCTGGGACCGTGCTACTGAGACGTTATACTCGCCAGAGCAAGCACAAATTGCTTACAGGCAAAGTAGAGCTAATAGGCAAACCCCCAGTATACTCGAGTACACTATCCAAACGGGAGACAGTATACCGCCTCTCTGGTACCTGAGGGAAAGAAAGCAGGTCCTGTAACTGCACAAGAAGTACCTACGATGCTCACTCCTGATAAATAAAGTATTGATTCGACTGACAACACTTCCTGGTCCCTTCACGAGGATTACCTTGAACCTTCAAGTGTAGGATTCTCATGGTACGACCTTCTGAAGAAGGGTTGGTACCCCAGAAACGGGTCACCCGACTACTAATTCAGATGGCGAACAGTCCGACAGTCGAAGTAGGCTAAAGCTTATCAGGTCGAAGCACCCAAACTCAGAAACTGAGGAAGAAACTGAAGAAAGACCTGATACAGTCGAGCCATCCCGATGATCCCAAAGGACTCGCTAGATGCCCGTCATTTAATGGATTTTCTTCCATATGAATAAAATAAATACAAGGGTAGAATGTGGTAATAAAATAAGCGCATCCCATCTCCCCTCTCACTTGTAACCATCTAGCACAATAAAATAAACTTTTTTTCAGCGCTAAAGCTGAATTAGTAAAAAAAAGCTTCAAACATTTCTTTCTGCGGTAGACCAACTATAGAACCAGGTCTGGCCTACTATTTAGCTATAGCTGGGGGAGGAAGAAGGTGAGGATTAATAACTTTCACAAGGATATTAACACGTAAGTGAATGTAACGGATTCGACTGGAATTTGACCTCGGGCCTCCAATTCATCAATCCGAGCCGCTATCCATTACTCCACTGTGTCTCCGAGGCTTTGCTATATTACAAATGATCTCAAACCCTACTCCGTTAACCATTTTTTGAAAGTAGTGTTTTCATGCCAAAATATAATAGAGGGTACGGCATAAATACCGCCTACGTCTCCCCCTCCCCTAGAAATACCTCTTACTCTCTTACCGTTATATGGAAGATATTTCTCGGCTATATATGTGAGAGGTATTTTTTACTGCACCCTGTATTATTCTTAAGTAGCTATTTTAACATCTTCACCACCTTAAACCAATCTAAGAAAGAGAAATGACTTACTTTGTTGACAAAGTTAAGGCAGCTATTGTTAATACGGATTTGTTTTTGAATGTATTTTGCCAAATCTCTCACGTTCAGGACGTGGGCGATCATGGATGTACTCAATTTTCTGACCTATGTAGCTCTTAGTAAAGTTTGTCTTTTTTTTATCTTTCCTAATTCCTGTTCTGCCAACCACTTACATAAACTTGTTAGGTAGGTTATGCGCTTCTTTCTCTCTCTCTCTATCCCTCTTGCCTTGAATATGTCTCCTGAATATCTAAAATTTTCTCAACCCTCACTCATTATGTACTCTAGAAATAATAACTCTCTATTTTTGATTCTAAGTATAAGTATCTTTTTGTTTCCATTTCCCCTAAAACTATGTCGTTGCTCACATCTTCAGTTCATGGTATTCTCAGCATCCTTCTGCAGAACTATATTTATGGTGCTTCAATTGTCCTATTCGTTTGTGATGGGACTGTGCGCCATTCACTTCCATATAGGAAGGTCGATATTTCATAACAGTTCAATACACTTTTATTTGTTTCTAAGGAAGTTTTTCAATTTTTATATACTTGCTCAGCTTTTGGAAGGCATCTTTCTCTGTCTGAAATCGGATTTCAGTGTTGCATTTTCCTTCCTCTGTTAAAATATTTCCTATATATAAAGATTCCTAGATTTTGGTGTCTCCAATTCGTATTTCGCATCTTGGGCTGTTCCTTTTGTTGACAACCATACATTCTGTCTTCTTAAAACTGATGTATTGTCCTTTCTTTTCGCTTTCCTTTAATATATTCTGTATGGGTTCTTGTAGTTTCCTTTCGAGGTATTGTAATTATTTACATTATTTACATTATTAGGACTATTATCCTCATTTTTATTGCCATGTTTACGACGTTTCGGTCGTTGTACGTGCCAGCCTTTTTCAGGTGATTGGAATTTCGAACTGAACCCTTTATTTAGTTCACCGGGGTAGATTGTTCTAGTTCCGCGTGTCATACCTCTTCCGGAAGTCTCAGTTATCTCCTCAAGGACACATGGCCCTGTGGATAAAAGCGTTGGTTGAATCCAATTTGACTCAAAGAGATGTGAGTTTAATACCTGGCTACGGCAGTGGTGGTAAACATAAAAAGACTTGGCGAGCTGAAGAGTCATGGCACGTGGAACTTGAACAATCTACCTCAGTGGACGAAATAAAGGGTGTAGTTCGAAATTTCAATCACCTCATTATAAGTTCTTGATTATTCTAATATCTTTCCTAAATAAACCAAGCCTACCTAGCAGTTCAGACTTGTTTATAACTTACTTTATCAAACACTTAAATAATCTATAAAATATAGGTTAATGTCATCATACTTATCTTCAAAATTTAAGACTGATTTGTTGCATCCAGCCAATACCTAGCAATAGATTTTCTACAAGATGATGTATGACTGCTTAGAACGTGTTGTCAGCCATGGAATTTTGCCAATTAAAATTTCTCCTTGTTAAACCAGTCTAGAGAGCAAAGATCTTAAATTATAAATACAGGAGGTTAGTGATCATGGCTCTCCACAACGTCCCATATTTTGTAGTCCTAAGCATTGTTTGTCACCTTACTATCTCTTCCCGTATCTGTTCTACTATCTATTTAGTTAGTTACTTTCCCTCTGCCATTCTTGCCCTCTGTGTTATATGAATGTCAACCTAGACATTTCAACTGTCTCTTTCTAAGTCCAAGTGTCTTTCTTTTTCCCATTTTTTAATAACTTCTTCGTTGCTTATATTTTCTGTCCATGGTATTCTTAGTATCCTTCTGTAGAATCAGCATTCACTGCTCTATAGGAGGAGGATTGATATTACATAGCAGTCCAGCACTCTTTTCCTTGTTTCTAATGAAATCATTGTTTCCTTTTGAAAGGCATCTTTCTCTGTTCCAGTGTACTTTCGCATTTTTGTGCTACATATTCCATTATCTGTTATAAAATGCTATTATATGTTAACTTTCTGTTTCCAGTGCAATGAAGGGAGAGAATTAAATATATGTAATCGAACATCTACTTCGATCTGAATATGGTACAAGGCTGAGTTTAAAGTAGGGATCGCACGTAGACATAAAACGAGAAGCCGAATATAGTCTTGTCACATCGGAAATGAGAAGGAACATGAGGAAATAAGACGGGGTGTGACACATAAAAATAATATATCACATTATAGTACTTATAAATATAGCCAGTGTAAGTTAATGTCAGAGTAAAGTTTACTTATTTTTTAAATTACAGTATATTATTAAAAACACTTCCACTGTAATAGCATTGTTTTCTGGCTGTGCTAAACCGTTTTGAGAAAAATAGGAAATTGTTATTTCTTCTTTTATATGCCATGTTCCTTCAGGACGAAGGCGATCATGTCCCTCCACTCCATCCTGTCCCTTGTAGCTTTTAATAATTGTCTTTTATATTTCTTCCAAACCCTATTCCGCCATCCATTTCTTCAAGCTCATCAAGTAGGTTACGCGCTGCTTTCCTTTGTCCCTCTTTCCCTCAATCTGTCCTGTGAGCATCAAATTTTACAAGCCCTCCTTCTTCATTACGTGCCCCAGGAATTTCAGCTGCCACTTCCTGGGGTTAAGTATAAGTTTCCTCTTCGTTTCCATTCTCTCCAAAACCTCGTCGTTTCTCACATGTTCGGTCCATGGTATCCTCAGCATTCTTCTGTAGAACCGCATTTCTCTTGCTTCAAGTTTGATCATCCTTGAGGAGATTGTCCAGAATTCACTTCCATACAAGAAGACAGATATCACATAACAGTTCAGTGCTTTTTTCTTTGTTTCTAATGATTTTTTTGTCTCCTAATACTCTTCTTGGCTTGTGGAATACATCTTTGGCTATTCTAATACGTCTTCGGATCTTAATGTTGCACTTTCCGTTCTCTGTTAAAACACTTCCCAAATATTTAAATTTTTGTACCTTCTTGCTTTTAGTATCCCCGATCTGTAATTTGCATTTTGGGGTCATTCTTTTGCTGATAACCATGCATTCTGTATTCTTGTAGTTTAGTCCTTTCTTCTCGTTTTCCTTCACTACCTTCTGTAGGAGGTTTGTAGTTTCCTTACCGTGTCTGTTATCAGCACTGTGTGATTTGCATATGTTATATTGTTAAGAATGTGGCTGCCAATGATGAATCCTGGTAGGATTTACAGTTCTCTCAGAATTGCCTCGCTGTATAAGTTGAATAAATCCGGAGAGAAGGCACATCCTTGTCTTAAACCCCTTTCTGTTTTTGTATATCTGTCGAACTTATTTTCTCTCCCTATGCTTGCAACTTGCTGCTAGTATAGATTCTTGATTATTCTAATGTCTTTCTCGAATATGTCAAGGTTCCTTAGCAGCTCTAACAGATCTTTGTGGCGTACTTTGTCGAACGCCTTTGCGTAATCTATAAAACACAGGTACACGTCCTGCATTTGTATAGCTCTTTCTGATAGCATTCTGAGTATGAATATCATGTTTCTTGTTCCGGTGTCTTTGACGAACCAGCACTGTTCTTGTCCTATCTCTGGTCTGATTCCGCTGCGCGCTCTATTCATCAGAATTCGAATGTGTTTTGTTATGTGGCTCATTAGGCTGATTTAATTTATTATTTCTGTGATTTTGTCTATGTCGAAGTAGTGCAAGGCTGCCAGCATCTTTACTACAATTCTGTCTGGCCCTGCGGCTTTGTTCCGGTTCAGTTTGTTCAGTGTAGCTTCCACTTCGGTTTTAAATATTTCCGGCCCGTCGCTATTTCTGTGTATTGCCGATTGTTCTCTTTCGTCGTGGAAGAGTTCTCTTATATATACGTTCCATCTCTGAAGTATCTTCTCTTTCTCTAATGTCAGCGTTCAATCCTAGGATTTTATGCAGCGTGTTGATGAACATGTCTTTTGTTCTGTTAGTTCTCTTATATTTTATGCATATTTCTTTTATCTGTGATACTCATTCTTTCTATTTCTGCACATTTTTCGTTCAGCCCTTCTTCTTTAGACTGCATTTGTCACTTATTTCTTTGTGTAGTTTTTTGCATCCCGTTCTATGTCTTGGCATTGTTTTCTGTCTCCTTTGCATTAGGTCTAGAATCTCATTTGTCATCAATTCGCTTTTTCTTCTTTGTCATTTTCCTTTAGGATGATCTCGTTTGCTGATGCCACTAAAGCTTCTCTCAGTGTGTCCAACTTCGAGTTTCCATTTCCATGTTGTCCATTTTGTTCCTCGTATCTTCTTTTCAAACTGTCCATATATTTTTTTCTCTAGGTCCTGATCGTTCAGCAGTCTGCTGTATTGCAATTTGGGTGCTGCATTAGGCTTCTTCTTACTGGAACTAAAATACTATAAAGACGCTGACGTAGTTATCTTATGAGCGCCGCCTTTTGGGGTTCAATAGGATAGTAAAGTTATTGATTGATTGAGTGAAGAATTTTTTGGAGATAATGTTTTAGTGATTAGTCTTACTAATTAACCCATAGCTGGGGGAGATGAGTTGGATTCATACCTTCTATATGTCTATACCGGTCTGGAAATAGCACTAAGCGCTAGATAGGTTTTAACACTAGAAACAGGTATTTCACGGTGTTTTTGAGAACCTATATTTACGTGTCAATGTAAGTTTTGTTTGCCGTATATGTACCTACACATAAGCGGAAATGTTAGCAGATAAAGTACTCAAGGTCTTTCTATCGAGGAAAAAAAAAGAAAGTTTTGTGAATTTCTGATCATAAAAATCGATGAAGTGCCGAGAGCGTTAGAGATTTGATCGTGTAATCACTGATGCTTTCTTTTTTTTTATCGCGTAATGAGCCCCGTCAGGTTATCTGAACCTAGACATACTATGACTACAGTACGTATGATGCACCTAAGACTCTAAAGGGGTTATGGGACACATGACGTGACCTGACCTGACCTTGTTTAGTGAACATTCGTATTAAAGATTTTAGATAATTAGCTTCTGTCAATGTTTCAAGATTCAATGTCAATGGTTTTCTTAAACACGAATCTTTTGGATGATAAGACAAAAATAAACTTACATGATAACAACGAAAGCATGAGATTTCTGAAGCAATTTACAGGTGATCATCTTCTCAAAAGATTAGCTAACGGAAGCAAGAAATTATTTTAACACTAACTTTTATACAAAAAAGTTTTTGTAGACAGTCTTAACTTATCAAAATATGGGTTTTAGTAAACATCATATACACACGCATTTAAAGTAGAAGTTGATCACTTGAGTATAATTTATATCAATAAACACGCCCTTAACTTATGTAGATTAGTGACACACCTAAAGATTGAAAGGTGTTTTTTCATGCTTAAATATTTTGCTTTCTGAAATGATATTCGTGATTTCGGTAATATTTTTGATAAACGGTTTTGCCAATTCATATAAGATGTTTAAACCTGACTTTAACCTTTAAACAGCGAGCATTATCAGTTGATGTTTCATTGGAGATTAGCGGATATCACCAGGATGATTTAAACTTTTTCCACTGATATGGACATCATTTATTCATGATTTGAGTGTACATGACTAATTGTCAACTCTAACATTCAAGAAGTTCCGTCATTTTATGGAGTATCTACCTACAAATAAAAGTGGAAGTACTAGACTATGTCTAAATGGATACTTCTAGAAGAGAAAAAGAGCTAAAATAATGATAACTTGGTGACAAGAATCCGCAACTTCATTGGGCGTGGAGTGTTTCAAGGTGCATCATACTGTTAAAAGTATTAAATTTAAGAACCTAATATTTGGTTTTATTTTGGTCGTTCGTTATTTTTATAATTAAATTATAGTTAATTTATAATTTTTATGGATTTTGTGTATAATTAGAGCGAAAATAAGCATAAAAAGTGATTTTTTCCTGTTTGGTTTGCACAATTGTGCAAACTTTTTCCGCCATTTTCAGGACTAAATTATTTATCACTGAAAAAATGATTCTGCAACAATGAAGCTCATTGTTTCCTCATAAATTAAGCAAATCAAAATTATTTTGTAGCATATTTGACGCTATTCTATTTTCTTTAATAAAAAAATTATTATAAACTCAACCTGCAAAAGTAATACTGTATCATATCACAATATTTAAATTATTAACAGTTTTTTTTTTTAAATATTTCAATTTAACCTAAGGGTTCGTCTTTTAATTCTCTCCATCTCACAAATCCAGAAAATATAATAAATACATATAAAATTAAAACATCACATGAAGTGAAAATAAAAACAAACGGGGCTCCTAGAATGAGAGAACGAAAAGTATGCTTTCCCTAAAATATACAGTAACTATAATAGAAGACGTTAGGGTGGTTACAACTGTAATAATTTGAAGGAGCCATTAAGTGAAATCTTCAAGCGTTTCGCGATTTTTCAATTTCAAAGAGCTATCTGTTATCGGCTGCTAACACCGATGGCTGTTTCTCTCTATCACCGATATGGACGTTCAGCATACTTTATTCTGCTCTTCTCTCTCTATCATTGATATGGACTCTCGCTGCCCCCTTTTCTGTTTTTCTAATATTTCTGATATTTTCTAGTTATATTTTTTCACCATAGAAACAATATAATTTACACTGTATCTGTATTGGTAAAGTTCTCATTTGCGTGTGGTTGAAGAAAATAGCTTCCAAAGGTTATTATCACATGAGTATCTTTGAATAAACGTTCAGTTTTCCAACAAGGCGATAATGTTGCAATATTCTTTTTGAAAGCATTTTGCAGCAGCACCTGTGTGTTTGAATAAATTCTGATTTTTTAAAAAGAAAAAAAAACTCTGTGTATATCTCTGAGATGAGGTATTATGATTATTTACCTTATTTACATTGTTCGGACTGTTATCTTCATCTTCATTGCCATATTCCCATCGTTTCGGCCGTTGTACACTCCGGACTTCTTCAGGTGATTGAAATTTCGAACCGAACCCTTCATTTCGTCCACTGGGGTAGATTGTTTTAGTTCCACGTGCCATGCCTCTTCCAGATGTCTCAGTTATTTTCCTTTAACTCTTCAAGTTTTTTGTTTCACCACTGCTGTAGCCTGGTATTGAACTCACAAATCTTTGGGTCTAGTCACTGGATCTAACCTAAGTATTTATCCATTGTAGAGTTTCTTTTAACGAATACGGAAATGGGAAAAATTTGTAAGAATCTATTAAGTTACGTTGAATTCTTGAAATTTTCTAAAATCTTCCTTATCCAATAAATGAATTTCTCCCAAATGAATTCACCATTTTAGAAAAATGGTCGGTGGTCATATCAAATAAATTCTAGTTTGTTTTATAAATCTGAAAATAGAATTATGCAAATTTAAATTATTATTTATTCCGATATGCAATTCTATCCTTTATCATTTGTTACCATGAAATATGCTTGATGTCCAAGTTGATTTTTCATTACTTATGTTTGGTTTTTATTTTAGGTTCAAATCTACATTTGTTGCTTGTACGGACATTTTCACAATGGTAAGAATTTGATATTTGATCTGGCGAATTAAGCATTTTAGTAGGTAAATTTATATCTGAAGAGTTCCAAGTGTGCAGCAATATTTTTTTGAATTTTTATTTGATGAATCATTGTCAACCATTACTGATTTTTATGAATATTTAATTTCACTTTTCTGTAAATGTGTAAATACAAATTTTCCAAATCATTTGAGATTTTGAAAATTAATTTGAATAAATCCATACAAATCAATTCTCTATTTCTATGATTAGTTGCTTGAATGAGGTGCGGTTAGAATTGGTCCATGAAAGAATTTGACATGTTACTACAAAAAATAGAATTTATTCAGCGAGTGGGAATGGAATGTAGTACAGATATTTTCCATTAACCATAGTGACTTACAATACAGGTGTTCAAATGAAACTTACGTAGATATTAGGTTATATTTTCAAGGTAATATTCACTGAAACGTTGGATAGAGTTTCATACATGTCTAACCTCAGTTTCTGAACTGGGCCTGAATTTTCAGCACACGGTTTTCTTCGTCTTGAGACATGGGTATCTGTACGATTTTTCTAGATAGAAAATTATCAACCAATAATAACAAAACGAATTTTACGAGAAATAGTTACACCATCGGCTCTGATTTTATAAACAGACAAATAACTTATCCAAAAATGTAATTTTTTAAATTGTTTTTATGTTTAGGTCGATCGAATTACGATCCTACCCTTTGGAGTAATTTTAATCGTTGTTTTGTTGTTACCAATGTCAGCAACACAACCGTGCGACATGAAAGCTGATGTTTGCGAATATAAGTTTATCGTTGCTTATCAATTGACAATGGTGAAAGGAAAACAACTCCTGAAAGCTGTGAATGGTAAACTCTATCCTGTTGAAACCGTGAATACAAGTACAGCGACCCCCGTTCCAGAAGACGAGGTAATTACAATGGATGGCTATCCAGAGTCTCGACTAGTTGTTGCAATTAATGGAACAATCCCAGGTCCGGCGATCGAAGCTTACATCGGCCAAACTGTGATTGTCCATGTTGAAAATCAACTATACTCTAGTGGTGTTACGATTCATTGGCATGGATTGCACCAAAGAGGCACACCCTTCATGGACGGGGTTCCCTACGTAACCCAATGTCCTATAGGTCCATCACAGTCGTTTGCATATAAGTTTAATCTTACACAAACCGGGACATACTGGTATCATTCTCATATTGGCACTCAAAGGACCATGGGACTCTATGGCGCATTTATTATTAGAGAAAGGAAGACTATGACAACACCAGAACATATTATGGTTATTAGCGATTACAATCATCACTGGGAATCCGATGTAGCTTACCTTAAGATGGTGCATGGTATGTACGTTAACCAGAAACAGATTGGAAACACTGGTTCATTGGACGGATCGCTCTTCAGTCTTTTCAATTTTCATTCTGGTCTGGTAAATGGTCGTGGACGATTCTATAGTCAACCAAGCATTCATAACGAAGCACCTCTTGCTAAATTCAATGTTGAACCAGGAAGGAATTATCGTTTCAGAGTCATAGCGGCTGGTGCTCTGTATCCGTTTGAGATTTCTGTTGATGGTCACAAACTGCAGATTGTTGCTTCGGATGGTTGCGAAGTGGAGCCATATGTAGCAGATATCTTCGTAATAAACCCTGGAGAACGGTTTGACTTTATTATATCAGCGAACCAAACAACTAGAAACTATTGGATCCGGGGAATAACTACGGAAGTTAAAAAGAACCACACGTTTGAAGCTATTCTTCATTACGAGGGTGCTCCTGATGAAGAACCGAATTCATCACCAAAGAATTGCACGCAAGATGATCCCTGTGAGGTTTTAAATTGCGCATTTTCATTTTATCCAATTGAACAACACCGAAAATGTATCTTATTATCTGAAATGAACTCTGCTTTTGATTATGAAGTGCCTCGTGTCGTACCTGGGAAATGGAAAGAATACTTTTTAAATTTCGCTTTTCCGGGTGAACCTGGTAACACTCCAGGGTCAGTGAATGGACGAAAATACGCGGAGCCCTCCGTAAATCCACTCTACCAACCCAACGAAGTAGATACATTATGTGACAAGAAAGACTGCGGGGTTGATAAGATATGCTTCTGCACTTATTCTGTAAATGTAAAAAAGGATGATACTGTTCAGATGGTCTTCCTAAACATGGGAGGGGGAAAAGGTTACCATCATCCAATTCACATGCATGGACACTCATATGCAGTTGTTAAAATGGGTTATCCAGTTTTTAATGAAACCACTGGTGAAACGATAGCCGATACTTCCGATGTTGACTGCCGTGGTGATCCAAAGAAGAATTATTGTAATGATGCCGCCTGGACCAACAGCAACTGGGGTGGTGATAACATCCCTGGGATTAAATTAAAAAATGCTCCATTGAAAGATACTATCATTGTACCCTCGGGTGGTTATGCTGTTATTCGTTTCAAGGCCGATAACCCAGGTCTGTGGTTTATGCACTGTCACATTGAAATTCATAGTATGGACGGAATGGCAATGATCCTAAATGAATCTTTACCTGACGTGGCCAAAGCTCCGAATCATTTACCTGTTTGCCGAAGTTTCACACCTGAAGCAATCAGTCGGATACCAGCTGTAGCAGAAGCCGAGAGAACATCGGACAATACGACACCATTTATTAACACTAAAGCCGAATCTGAAGAAGGTAATTGTAAAATTTATATTGCACATATCTCTTATTTATTCACTAGAAAAATGTTTGATTTGTTTTAATGGTTAGCTTCATTAGCCATAATTCTATTTTTCATTCTTTTTCTTTTATGCTTTCCTCTTTGTTCAGGAGTTCACAGGGTTCTTCAAATCTTCCTATCTCTGGTAGCTGTATGCAATGTTTGACACTTCACGATCCATAATTGAAGTATAACTTTTCTCTGTTACCTAACTTCTGTCCTGTTATCTTTCATCATTTCATGCATGCCTGCCAGCTCTATGTTCAGCAGTGTTTCTATCGGTGTACAACGTTCCTTACTCCATTCATTTTTTGACATTTCGTATTTCTTTTTAATGTATTTAGTTTACATCTAGTGCAATTCCTTAGCATTGTTCGCTGTCTTTCTATCATTTCGAAAATTTAATTTGTTATCCACTTCTTTTTGTCTTTCTCTCTTCCTTTGGGATATTCTAGGTCACTGATGTCACTAAGGCTTCCCTTAAGGCGTTACATCTTTGAATTCCTGACCACTTAATCTCTGTAATTTTAGTCTGAGTTTGCATGTAACTGGGAGGTGGTCTTTTCGAGAGTCGTTACTTGAATCTGTTCCTCATTAGATGTAACATTAATATAGGTGTGTATGAAAGTTACATAAACATATTCTGTATGCAAGTGATTTTTCTGAGAAAACCCTCCAAAAACCCAATGAAAATAAAAAAAGACACAACAAAAATTGTTTCATAGCTATCTGTCTTCAGCAAATGTCCTTGACACAGTTTGTTTTTATCTCTAGAATGAAAATGGACTTTGTTCGCTATTCTAGCGCGGAATATTTGCCTGTCTTCTACAAACTCAATGCTTGAGTATGTGTATTCATATTTTCGTCGTTGTTACTGTAGTATATAATCTACCGTTAAGTTTCTAGGGAAGTAATGAACATAGAGTTTGTAAAGACTCGCTATGCCACTTACATTATAGCAAAACACCGTATTCCATTAGTGTGAAGTAAGTTCCACTTGAACACCTTCTTCCAGCGAACCACTGCTCTGTGAGACAGACCACCAACAAGATTTTTCCGTCATCACTACAGTCTTAACCTGTTCATGTCTAGTTATTTTCTCCTTTCTATCCTTAACGTAACATTCTCCCTCGAGTGGCCTCCACGCCTTGTATAAGGCGAACTTTACTACAAAAAAAAAGTAAATATGATATTCTACTTCGGCTCACCAGAAACGAATTAAGTTTGGTTTGAATGGCAATTGGGATGATTTATACAATTACCAGCTTCATCCAGATCTCTCCATATTGCAAAGTGACCAGCACTCCACAGAAGAAGAAGAGACCAGTCCGTTAGTACTGAAAGAAGAGGTTGAGTTGACAGTAAAGAGCTTGAAACCTGGCAAGTAACCCGGAGTGCATAATATCCTATTCTCCTATATGGATGTGAAACGTGGACACTGTCGGCAGATACAAAGAGGCGTCCAAGCGTTTGAGAACAAATGCATGAGAAAACTCCTTAGCATTTTCTATTGGGAACAAAAAACCAATGAGAACCTCTTCTCGCCACTGTCAAACGGAGAAAAACGACGTGGTTTGGACACATTACAAGGCACGACAGCTTGTGCAAGACCATCATGCAAAGGCACCGTTGAAGGTGGACGTAGGAAAAGACGCCAACGAAAAATCTGGCTGGACAATGTCAAACAATGGACAGGTATGACAGTAATTGCTGATGGCTTCCGTTGATAGACCGTTGTGGAAAAGAGTTAGTGTGGTTTCTGCATTCGGATCCACCCTACGATTACAAAAGTCAAGAGGATTATGATGATGACGACGACGACGACGACGACGACGATGATGATGATGATGATGAAGGGCTATTTTGCTATACTAAGAATCGGGTGGTATTCGCCTGTGCGGTCACGCCCCTGTTTTCTTGTATTTCTCTATTACATTTATGTCAAACTTATGTTAGTTTAAAAATATACAGTAGCGTCTTTGGAAATAGCATTAGAGTGTAATTCTTTGACAAGCATTGGCGGTGAGTGGGGGGTGCGCTTAGCATTAATCGAACGTAAGCGGATTAACTTAACACTTACCGCATTGGAACTAGAGCAGTTTTTTTTTAAGGTTAGCATTTTTAACTCAGAGTCTACATTATCAGGCGTATATTTCAGTAGACTACAATACAATAGTAGTAGCAGCAGCAGCCTTAAGCCATCATACAGGAACACACACACACACCAACACACGCACACAGACACACACACCAACACACACGCACACACACATATATATATATATATATATATATATATATATACATTATCGTTTCAGACAAGTTAGTTTATGACTATGAAAGATGAGCAGGAACTAACAATGAACTTATGTCGTCAATTTGAAGAGTGGATCGCTTGAATCTTAAATTCTTATTGGCTTTTAAGAGTGCTCTCTCGTTTGTTGCTAATTTAAACTCGGAATGCATTTTGTTACGTTAGTTATTTCGTTATGCACATAAAAGTAAATATAGTGATTATCTCCCCTTTTCCTAAAGTAAAAATAATGATTATCTCCCCTTTTCCTTTTGGTTCTTTCGTTTTTGTTGGTTCCATTTCTTTTCTTTATACGTTATTTTCAACTCATACACACATACGAATACACAAAACAAGATTGTATAAAAATCTGGTAGATGAACGCAAGAGAACTCATTAGAGAAAGTTAGCTAACTATTGGTTCTCGGAAAAGTATCTGAATTTAGTTTTGAAAATATTACTTTTACATTGAAGAAAAAAGGAATTAATAGATTTTCATTGAATCCAGGAAATTGCATGTATTTTTTAATATTAATTTCAATGCATAACTATTTTTCATTTTATTTTTTCAGATCGGCAAGTTGAAAAAATGGCTTTTGGTATTCTTATTGCCGTCATCTGCATCCTCTCTTTGATCATCATTGTTTTAATTGTCGTGTTGACAAGGAGAAGCCATCAACGAAATATTCACACGATCAATGGTTCGACAAATCTAAGTTTTACAAACTGAAGCAAATCCCAAACATAAAAGATACGAGTTAGTAAAAAATAAAAAATAAAGATAGATAGATAGATAGATAGAGAGAGAGAGAGAGAGAGAGAAAGAAAGTGAAAGGGAGAATGAAATTGTGTGTGTGTGAGGAGAGAGGAAAGAGAGAGAATATAAATTTAAAAAGAAAGCCTAAATTCTAGATTTGTTTTTAACTCACTTAAACACAAATCAAACACGCTTTTCGATATTTCTTAATTGCACAATTGTCTCCCTTTCTAAAATAATAATTACTCTGGATTATATAAAAGACATAAGCAGAGGTTCATAGAAGCTGGTCAATGAAAAATTTGTGGAATAAAATTAAACAAAATGAAACTAAATCCCAATATAATGTATTATCGCTGATATTTCTTTTCGGGATATACGTTTTTCTTTTTTTATATTTAAAAGCATATAAAAATAGCTCATTGGATATGGAATTTTAATAAGATAATAAAAGAAAAAAATGGATGAAAATTTCCAGTGAGGAAAATTAGAGATGACATAGGGGAAAAGGTCAAATAATTTTAATTGATTATTTGTAGAAAGAAGGAAAAATAATGATGATAAATGCCATTCATTCGAACTGTGAAGGCAAGTCTCAGGTTTGTCATGAGCCCAGCCAGTGAATCCGATAATTTGTTGAATTAATATGTAAAAAAAAAAAAAAAAGATGGAGGATGAATTCATTTTTTGTACTATGAAACGAGAGAGTTCCATTTTCACACTTAAAATTTGATTATTTTTTCATGCAATGCTTGGTGGAATGTTAAAATTTAGAATTGAATTTGCTTCTTTCAAAAACTTTGAAGCACAAACCAGGAAACAAATTTGATACACAAAATTCAACTTCTCGCTTTATTAAAATGATTATAGTTATATTTCAATCATTTTTACCATTTTTTGTCCTGTTGTTCCGTTTTCGAAAAAAGAATGCTATTTTTATATGATTATATTATTAAATTGTATTGTTCATTTTGAAGAAGAAAAAGGCAAAACATGTTGAATGTTACAAATTTAAGCAAACTGATGTAATAATGAAATCTATAAAATGTATTCAGTTCTTCTCTACTAATCTCATTGAGTCTGAGATTGAAAAACGACGTCGCTTCTTTCATTGCAATGATTGATTCATAAAATAGTTCCCAATCTTTTTCGTGAGCGCCAAGAGCACATGCGATTGCATTCAACCAGAATTATTTAATATTAAGTCTGCAAAATCAATTTGTTGCTACAGAACTGCAGTAAAAATTTAGGTTATAAACTGAAAACCGTATGAAAACATTTTCTCTGATATATTTTTGTTGCATGATAATTTTTAAATTTTGATTTTTTTTAAAAATGGCAACCCATGAGTATTTGTGATAGTGGCAGTTACTTAATCGGCATAATATAATTTTACAAAGATGGTTCTGATGTAATAACGTTTTTGTTGATATTTTTGGTTTACTACCATTCAAACATATGAATATAGACTATGTTCAACAAGTTATAATATATAATTATGCGTCAGCTAAAGTGAGATAGAGAAAAATATTGGTCAATTACACTTTCACCTTCAGCTATTGATAACTATTCATTAAAATAATTGATAAAAACTTCCCCAACTAAGAAACAATTTCAAAAGAAATGCCCCAAAACGTGTCTATAGCTGCCCAGAAAACGTGCTAGAAATCCTTAAAACCACAACAGAAAAAACATACATCATGAAACCCAATTTCTATTTATAACGGCAGAAACAACTATTAATACCCTCTAAACGGTAACTGTCTATAAAATATCTTAATATGCTAAGCTAAAGTAAAATGCAAAGAAAACCTAGAAAATATATAAGAATGACAGTCCTGAAAACAGAGACGTTAATCACACAAAACATCATACAAACACATGATTGTGGACAGCAGGTGATAATATACATTTTGTGACAGCTAAAAAGAGGAAGAGAAAAAAATCTGACAATTACATTTTAACCTTCTATTTCTCTATAGCATTAGCAGGTTAGCTCAGTATTTGTAGCTGACTACAAAATCTTGGATATTTATGTGACTCCTTGTGTTATTTAAAAGTCATTGTAAATTCTTCAATATTTTTGAGTGGTGCGGGTCACAAACAACAATCTTTAAGTTAAACATTATATTCTGCCAAGACAATGCTCCTTCCCATTCTGACTTAACTGATCATAGCCAACCATGCAAAACCCTTAATATTAACGGATTGGTCCCCAGCGTCACCAGATATGAATGCTATAGAAAACTTGTTGTCCATCATTGAAAGCGATATATATGAGAATGTTAATCTATATTCAAGAAAAGTATTGGCTGAGGCTGACGGATGAATTTCAATGAGCACGGTCAGACACCTAGCTATGTCTTCCTTTTTTTTTTTTTTGCAATGTCGAGGTGCGTAGCACGACGCTTTCAATGAGGCGGCCTTACTCTTCCGGAGTCAGGTCGGGGTTGGTGTTTGAGCCGATATGATACAAAACCCGAAATCGGCGATGAGGATAGTGCATCACTGAAGACCACCCTTGATGTATCTAAAATGTATTCATTCTGATATTAACAAAAACGACTGGGAAAAAAAACAGTTGGTAACCAGGGAATATATATATATATATATATATATATATATATATATAAATTTTACGTGTATATATATATATATATATATATATATATATATATATATATATATATATTTACGTGTACATATATATATAAATTTTACGTGTATATATATATTAAGCACTTCCCCCAAGAAAGGCGTGAGTCCTATTAGTCCGCAAGGGGTTACAGGGAGAAGATATAAGAGAAAAGACTGGGTATAGGGGGGTTGAGGAACGGAAAAAAGAAGAACGGAGATCAAGGCATCGATATTACACTTAAATTTTTGAAGATTATAGTTATCTGGAAACAAATAAGAGGAAGGGAGATTCACTGTCGGGAAGTGCGAGAAAATAAGCTGCTGGAATAGAAGAGGCGGTTACATTTAACTCCATATATGTCATCTATATTCCATACATGGACGAATGGTAGATTTGTAGATGTGAAGGATGGACAAGAAAAACCTTCTGGCGCGAAAAAGAGAACCAACTTTACTTGCGGTAGATGCTGCTATTGATTCAATTTAGTTGTTCCACCTCAGGTCAGTGGAAAACGTGAGACCAAGAAGGAGCAGTAAGAAGAAGGATGCATGATAGAAGGCATGTAAGTTTCTTTGTGGTGGGTAGATGAGAGCAGTTTCGTTTTGGATGCATTAAAAGTTACAAGCCAATTCATTCCCCAGTCAACCACAGATTGGAAGTCCTTTTCGCGGCCAACGGTCAGATTAACTATTGAGACGTAAATTGTAGTGTCGTCTGCGTAGATGCCTGCGTAGATGCCTGCGTAGATGCCTACTTGAGAATTGATGACATCAGGAATATCGTTGGTGAAGATTAGAAACAGTGTAGGACACAGGATAGATCCTTGGAAAACGTACGAAATGAAATGGAAAAGAACCTGTTTAGGACGACTTTCATTTCACGGTTTGACAGGAATGATTGGATTAAATAAAATAATGGTTCTGTAATACCATATCCATGAAGCTTACTTAGAAGGCCGACTTGCCAAACTTTGTCGAACGTCTTCGATATATCGAAAGCAAAAGTTCGAGCTTCGCCGTTATTATCAATAGCTCTGTATATATATTCAGTTATGGTCGTAAGCACATCAGCGGTAGAACGGGCAAACCATATTGTTTGAGTAGATCATGGGAGGTCAGATGCTTAACCACTTTGGATTTTGATTAAAGCCTCAAATGATTTGCCGAAGAGTGGTAGGAGACTGATAGGAAGGTAGTTAGATGGGTTTTCAGAGTTTTTAAAGACAGTGACAACAGAAGAAGTTTTCCAGCAGGTTGGAAACAAGAACGATCGAGGCAAATGTATAGTTTGAGAAGTAGAGCCAGCTCAGGGCCACATCTCTTTAGGATTACGGCGGTCATCCTGTCACCATCACTTGTTTTATGAGCGTCTAATTTAGAGGTGATGTTCAATATCATCGACGGGATTATCCACATCTCATTTATCAGAGCCTCAATTCTAGGGAGAAAAGCCACATTTCAAAGGACGTACCGAAGGAAATCACGGAACAAATCCTAGTATGCGCGTTGATAACATAATGATAGTTATCTGTTAGTAGGAGGTTCATGGTTGGAGTGTGTGTGGAAGATGTTAACAGACACTACTGTGTGATCGTAGTTGCCAAGAGCTCAGAGCTGCATAGGGATGAAGGTAAAACAGAGATCGAGAAGGGAAGCGTTAGCGTCACGGTTACTGGGGTATGGCGTAGGAAAGTCAACCACTTGCGCGAGGGATTAAGTGATTGAAAAGTTAAAGGTTTGGATACCAGCGAGGTCAGTTACAGCGTGTTTAAGCCATACAGTATGGTGGCCGTTAAAGTCACCGAACACGAATACGTTTGCAAACGTATGTAGAGAGATGACTTTGTATATATTGTCGGAAATGTTATCAAGGACACAAAAGCCTTGAGAGGAAAGGGGAACGGTAGAGAATGAAGAGATAGCTTACTGAATTGAGGAGAAATAGGAGGAGACACATATACAAATGGGGACTCAAAAGAGACTTCTGTAGCCAGCGGGCGATCATCATGGACAAACTCCCAGGCCATGAATGTGTATAGAGTCCTTTCTGAGGAGAGTAAGGTAGCCTGGAATCAATAAATCAGAGAAAGGGATTGACGAGTTAAGGTTAGTCACGCAGTGAGCTAGTATATCAGGAGGTTTATCAGAGAGGGGTGATTTCACACTGCAGAAGTTGGTACGAATACCACGGATGTTGGAGAAAGAAATGTTAAAGGGTTTAGATGATTTTTAGAGCTGGTTTAGGTTTATATTTTTAGTTGGTTATAGTCATGTTGATTTATTTTGGTAAAGAAATAGGCCTAATGTAATAGTAGCAGTTGATCATCATATGTGACATGAGCAGAAAGGAACTAGCCTCGAGGTTTCTCACTGAAGATGCATGTGGGGAAACACTAAGAGAAGGCCGATATTATGCAACGGTTGATCAGCGCAGCATCTCAAGACGCTGCGCGAGAGTTCAGGCTCCTATCTACTAGCCGGGAACAGCAACCAGAAAACTGACAACTCGGTATCCACAGTATGAAGTGTCGTTACCACAAACCTCACCTAATACTCCTATTATAAAAAAACAAAAAAACAAAAAACAAAAAACGAAACAAACAAAAAAGAAACGAAACAAACAAAAATGAAGTAAACAACCACGGGCGTGGCATCCAGAAAGAATATTACAAAGAACGAGTTTCAATCAGAAAACTCAACTGGAGAGCCAAGTTGAGAGCTACGGCGCAAGTTATTTATGTATAGATCGCTCGTGAGCTAGAGACCTAAAATACACATTGGGAGGAGAGGCTAAAGGAAGATGCTTGTGCATTCACTACACCCGCTCTTATGGATTGTTATAGATGAATACAGGGGAAGCATGTGAGTTTGAAGTGGGATGGATTGGGAATCTGAAAATGCTATATTAATATAAGGTTTTAACTTAGTTTCAGTGAAGCATTGACATCTTGTTGAAGAGGAGACACCAGTGACCGTGAGCTACGATTAAAAATAACGTCTAATACTTGTATGAAGCAGAAAAATCACGAATGACATAATATTTAAAGTTTTCAAAGAGGGAAAAGAGGGTAAAATAAATTCAATTAAAAAAAAGAAAGGAAAAGTTATTATCGAGGAAAAGATCTAGATACACTTAAGAGAGAGAGAGAAGGAGAGAGAGAGAGAGAGGGAGAGAGAGAGGGTGTGAGAGAGTGAGGGTGTGAGAGAAAGAGTAAGTAAAGTAAAATAGAGTAAATAAAATAAAATGGTTAGAGAATGAAATTCAAATAGATAGAGAAGCATGGCAGGCGACGATATTCATTTTCGCGTGGATGCTTGGACAAAAAGTTTAATCAAGGAGTGTCTTCTTTTCTGCTGGTAAATGGCTAGCTAGTAAGACCGAATTGAAGTCACTCAGGCCGAAGGAGGGGGAACAATGCTAAGATAGTTATGTGCCAACATTCACTTCTTGTTGAAGAGAACACTCCAACGTCTATGAGTCACGATTAAAAATAACGTCCAGTACCTGTACGAATCAGAAAAATCATATATATATATATATATATATATATATATATATATATATATATGTATGTGTGTGTGTGTATACGCGTATATATGCATATATATATATATATATATATATGCATATATATGTGTGTGTATGCGTGTTTGTATACATATAAATATATGTAGAGGTATGGGTGTGCAATATTATTATTATTATTATTATTATTATTATTATTTGTAATAGTAGTGGCAGGAAGGAAATAAAATACCTTACAGAAACAATGAGTATAAAATGTAACTGGTTCGCTGGAATTTTTCAGTATACTTTGTAAAAATAAATAAATAAATAACGTGCACAATAAAGATACACCTGGAGAGTAATATAAAATCGCCTTTATAACATAAATATTAAAAAAATGTAGGCGACTCCAGTTTCGCAATTCTGCTGTCTGCAAGTCAATATCATTTATTTCCCGCATATGACATCAACACTTTGGATTGTTGGAAATTTGTATAATAATACCTTCATACACGACCAGAGAAGTACATATATAGCCAGTGAACATTAACATATATGGGTGAGCAGAAGTTCCTTGTCCAGGATCGTGCCGCGCTAGAAGTATTTACTCATATTTGTCTTCATTTTGCCATGATTTCTGTTCTTTTATTCGGAGCAACCCCAAATATAGATTTGATGTGATCTTCGTGGAATTTGATAGTCCGACTCTGAGATTTCGCACGAAGAACATAACTGGGAGTTTACGCTTCCGCGGCGATGAAAGTAGTGCATAACATTCTAGTTATTTGTTTCGCACATTAGTTTTGATTGTATTAGAAAAAAGAAAAATTATAGAAATTAATTTTAGGATACTTCATAAGCGTTCGATAAACGCCACGACTTGATCCACTCACGATCTATAAGAAGACGTTCTACTCGATCCATTTCAAACAGAGGGATATTTCCCGAGTTCTGTCACTTTGTTTCAATTAAGTCCATTCAAACTGTTTCACAAAAATTAATGAAAGACTTTAAAATAGTTCTTTACATAAACCAACTTTAGCTATTTTTTACACTTGGACGACAATTTATTCACACACTACATTCGGACATGCAAAAATTCTATTAACTGAACTTATGGTATACATTTATTAATAACTAATGGGGAATTAGTTTGTTGATTAAAAACAACCACTTTTTCCTATAGTAAGTTTATTTCAGCAACATTTTATAGTGGTAGAAAAATATCTTTACCTCCTGTCGCTTCATCTCATTTCTGTTCTCAGTTATTCTTAGGCTGATTACTACAGTAGAAAAGATAGGTAGATTGTTTTGTTTATTCCGAGGATCTACTACTTACTAGTTGAAAAATATTGTTAGCGGAATATTTTTCATGATCTAAAAATAAGTAAGAAAATAATGATAATTCTTTAACATAAACATCATATGTTACATCAAAAATATCAAATGTTACAGGATCCAATTCTTTCTTTCAGTACGCCAGGAAACCACTGAGAGCTTCTTGTTATATCACGAACACATTAATATGCTTCTTGGAATTCATGCTGAGAGAGAATGTTGACCATTCGTTCTTGCTGAAGTAGTTTTCCTGTTCACCGACGAAGCAGGATTGAGAAAAATACGATTCAAACGAATACGTAACTTCTGATTTCTGTTGGGGAATAGCAAGTTGATATCAGAAGAGTCTTTCGATAAGATAAAAAAGAATCTGGTTAATCAAGAATTAATTTTCTTTGAGGAGAATTTTATAACGTTTTTAAAAATATGGAAGATCCTGTCTGCCAGACCATTATTTGGGAAGTGGTACGGAGGCACGAAAATATGATATGGTTTTTCTCCTGCTGTTAGTCTCATATAGTGTTAAGCTACGTTGCACAACTGATCTCCCCATTAAATCAATTTCCCTAATTACTATACTTCTTACTCTTTGGAGTCACTCTATTTCCCAATGTCTCGACATTTATTTTTAATATGAATTCGAAACAATTATTTAAAGAACAAAGGATGTTTTAGTTTTCTAGAAAAAAAAGTTCAGACTTATTTATTGGATTTTATTTTAATTTCAAGAATATCTATACGCAAGAAATACTTTCACATGTACTAAATCTCAGCAAAAATCTAATCTGAATCAATTGTGTCATCGAGACAAAATTAAACGTAATGTTTTCATAATCATAAACAAAGTTCTTCAACCCTTCATCATCGAAATAATAATAATAAGAAAGCAATTTTAAAACCTTATTTAAAACACTTGAAATGTTTCACAGTCAACATATTTTGATTTTCAAATTTCTTATAAGATTTTTGGCATTTTATGGACCACCCAAAAGAAATTTAATAAAGTGTAATTTGGAACAAACAAAAACATTAAATTTGATATTTTTACATTACTTTTATGTTATAAGCATATTGTTCGTAGAAAGCATGATCATACATAATAACAAAGATGATGATGAAAGAAAAACAAAACTGGATGCAAATGCGTTTGTAATAATGACAAATGGTAACAGGTGTATACATTTATAGTAATCGTCGGCAGACAGAGCTTTAGTTAAAGTTAAATTGTTTATTTTCGTAGAAAGAAAGGTGTCTTTCTTACAAAGTATCTGGCAGGAGTCCCCCGCTAAATTCACTTCGGAAAAGATATTAAACAAATGCCAGAGTAGCTCAGGCAGTTTTTCAGCGATTGGACAGCTTCACCCCACAATGTGTTTCACAAACAGAGAAAGACCCGATGTACATTAAACAAAGAAACCGTCAAACCGTGAAATGAATGTCTTCCTATACGAGTTCTTCTCCAGTTCCTTTCATACGAAGGCTGGTGTTCCCTAAGGCTCTATCTTGGGTCCTACACTGTTTCTGATCTTCATCAAGAATTTTCCTGATGTCATCAGATTTCAAGTAGGCATTTACGCAAATAACACTATCATTTACTCCTGTCTCAATAGTAAATCCGGCATTGCTATCGAAGTTAACCTTTATACGTATATGTTTCGTAAGCATTTCTCCCCAAGAAAGGCTGGACTACCACTAGTACGCGAGGGGTCACAGTGAAAAAATGTAAGAGAAAAGACTGGGTATGGGGGGGATTGAGGAAACGATAAAAAGAAGAACGGTGATCAAGGCATCAGAAGATATCGATTGATATTACATTTAAATTTTTTAAGATTATAGTTATCAGGGAAGCAAGTAAGAAAGGAGTTTCACTGTTGAGAAGTGCGAGAAAGAAAGCAGTTGGGGTAGAAGAGGCGGTTACATTTAACTCTTTCGACAGTAACAGGTTGGGACCGAAATCCCAACCTAGTAGCACGCTCAAATTCATGCAGTCGGGGCACCAGTGAAAATAGCGCGTCAAAGCAGTTGCAAAGAAAATATTTGAAGAAAGGACAGAGGGAAGCCACATCAGGTCTGTGAGAAAGTGACTGGATTTAGGATGACAAGTCAGGACCGCTCACATTACATATCCCTTTGGATTTTTTCGAAGACCTCGAGATGAACAGCGGGAGCACAAGTCCATATATGTCAACAGTATTCCATGCCTGGACGAATCGTAGATTTGTAGATGTGAAGGATGGACTGAAACGAGAAAAACCTTCTGGCGCGACAAAGAGAACCAACTTTCCTTGCGGTAGACATAGCTATTGATTCAGATAGCTGAGGTCAGTGGAAAACGTGAGACCAAGAAGGAGCAGTGAGACGCTCTCGTGAAGTTGAGCATCAACCATGCTGATAGAAAGCAGGCAAGTTTCTTTATAGTGGGTAAATGAGAACAGTTTCGTTTTGGATGCATTAAAATTCACAAGCCATTTTCTGCCTCAGTCAACCACAGATTGGAGGTCCTTTTCAAGACTAACGGCCAGGTTAACTTTGTCAGCAATGCCGGATTTACTATTGAGAGAGTAGTAATGATAGTGTCGTCTGAGCAGATGCCTACTTGAGAACTGATGACAACAGGAAGATCGTTGATGAAGATCAGAAACAGTGTAGAACCCAGTATAGAGCCTTGGGGAACGTCAGCGTTCATACGAAATGAAATGGAAGAAGTGAATCCTATGCGTTATAGCGTCTAAGCAAGCAATGAGAACTAAAGAGATGAGCACGATTTAACTTTGTATTTTTTTTGAGAGCTTCGTTGCCGGCTTTTACACAGAAGAAGACTAAAGACGCACATTTCTGTACAGGATGATTAAAAACCACATTTCAAGGGACGTCCCAAAGGAAATTACGGAACAAATCCCAGTATGCGCGTTGATAACATAATGATATTCTGTTAGTAGGAGGTTCATGGTTGGAGTGTGTGTGGAAGATGTTAACAGACACTACTGCGTGATCGCCAAGAGGTCAGAGCTGCATAGCGCGACAAGAATCAGGGATGAAGGTAAAACAGAGATCGAGAAGGGAAGCGTTAGCATCACGGTTACTGGAGAATGGCGTAGGAAAGTCAACCACTTGCGCGAGGGATTAAGTGATTGAAAAGTTAAAGGTTTGGATGCCAGCGAGGTCAGTTACAGCGTGTTTAAGCCATACAGTATGGTGGCCGTTAAAGTCACCGAACACGAATACGTTTGCAAACGTATGTAGAGAGATGACTTTGTATATATTGTCGGAAATGTTATCGAGGACACAAAAGCCTTGAGAGGAAAGGGGAACGGTAAAGAATGAAGAGATAGTTTACTGAATTGAGGAAAAATAGGAGGAGACACATATACGAATGGGGACTCCAAAGAGACTTCTGTAGCCAGCGGGCGAGGATCGTGGACATAATATCGGGCGAGGATCGTGGACATAAACTCCTAGGCCGTGATTATGTAGTTTAGAGTCCTTTCTAAGGAAAGTAAGGTAGCCGGGAATTGATAAATCAGAGAAAGGGATTGACGAGTTATGGTTAGTCACGCAGACTTATCAAAGAGGGGTGATTTCACACTGCAGAAGTTGCTACGAATACCACGGATGTTGGAGAAAGAAATGTTAAAGGGTTTAGGTGATTTTGAGAGCTGGTTTAGGTTTATATTTTTAGTTGGTTATGGTCATGTTGATTTATTTTGGTAAAGAAAAAGGCCTAATGTAATAGTAGCAGTCGATCATCATATGTGACATGAACAGAAAGGAACTGGCGCAGACTGGAACATAATGTAGCCCCAAGGTTTCCCACTGAAGATGCATGTAGAGAAAGCAATCCATGCGCGAGAGAAGAGAAGCCCGATATTATGCAACTGTTGATCAGCATCTCAAGACGCTGCGCAAGAGTTCGGGCTCCTATCTACTAGTCGGGAACAGCAACCAGAAAACTGACAACTCGGTATCCTAAGTAAGAAGTGCCGTTACCACAAACCGCACCAAATATTCCTATTAACCCCCCCCCCAAAAAAAAACGAAAAACCAAAAAAAAAAAACGAAAACGAAGTAAACAACAACGGGCGTGGCATCCAGAAAGAATATTACAAAGAACGAGTTTCAATCAGAAAACTCAACTGGAGAGCCAAGTTGAGAGCTACGGCGCAAGTTATTTATGTATAGATCGCTCGTGAGCTAGAGACCTAAAATACACATTGGGAGGAGAGGCTAAAGGGAGATGCTTGTGCATTCACTACACCCGCTCTTATGGATTGTTATAGATGAATACAGGGGAAGCATGTGAGTTTGAAGTGGGATGGATTGGGAATCTGAAAATGCTATATTAATATAAGGTTTTAACTTAGTTTCAGTGAAGCATTGACATCTTGTTGAAGAGGAGACACCAGTGACCGTGAGCTACGATTAAAAATAACGTCTAATACTTGTATGAAGCAGAAAAATCACGAATGACTTAATATTTAAAGTTTTCAAAGAGGGGAAAGAGGGTAAATAAATTCAATTAAAAAAGAGAAAGCAAAAGTTATTATCGAGGAAAAGATATAGATACACTTGAGAGAGAGAGAGAGAGAGAGAGAGAGAGAGAGAGAGAGAGAGATAGAGTAAAAGTAAATAAAATAAAATAATTTGAGAATGAAATTCAAATAGATAGAAAAGCATGGCAGACGACGATATTCATTTACGCGTGGGTGCTTGGTCGAAAGTTTAATCAAGGAGTGTTTTCTTTTCTGCTGGTAAATGGCAAGCTAGTGAGACCGAATTGAAGTCACTCAGGCCGAAGGAGGGGGAACAATGGTAAGATAGTTATGTGCCAACATTTATTTTTTTGTTAAAGATTACACTCCAACGTCTGTGAGTCACGATTAAAAATAACGTCCAGTACTTGTACGAACCAGAAAATATATATATATATATATATATATATATATATATATATATATATATATATATATATATATATATATATATATTCGTATATGTGTGTTTGTCTATGTGTGTTTGTATACATATAAACATATGTACATATATGTACGTGTGTGTAATATCATTATTATTATTACTTGTAATATTAGTAGTAGCAAGAAAATAAAATACCTTACCGAAACAATATGTGTGAAAATGTAACTGGTTCGCTGGAATTTGTTTTGCATAAATAAAATGCGTTTGTAATAATGACAAAAGATCACAGGTGTATACATTTTCAGTAATTCCCTGCAAACTGAGCTTTAGTAAAATTGTTTATCTTCGTAGAAAGAAATGTGTCTTTTTTTACAGAGTATCTGGCAGTAGAACTTCGCCAAATCACCTTCGGAAAAGATATTAAAGAAATGCCAGAGATCCCCAGTCAGTTTCTCACCGACTGGTCAGCTTCACCCCACGATGTATTTCACAGAGAAAGGCCCAGTGTACATTCAACAAAGAAGCTGTCAAATCGTGAAATGAAGGTCGTCCTAAACGGGTTCCCCACCCGTTCCTTTCGTACGAACGCTGGTGTTTCCCGAGGATCTATCCAGGGTCCCAGACTGTTTCTGATCATCATCAACAATTTTCTTGATATCATCAGTTTTCAAGTAGGAATTTACACAGACAACACTACCATTTAATCCTGTCTCAAAAGTAAATCTGGCATTGCTGACAAAGTAAACGTGGCCGTTGGTTTCGTAAAAGACCTCCAATTTGTGGTTGACTGCGGCAGAAAATGGCTTGTAAACTTTAATGCCTCCAGGACGAAACTGCTCCCATTTGCTCACCATAGTGAAACCTATCTGCCTCCTATCTACATGGCTGATGCTCAACTTCACGAGAGCGTTTCACTGCGTCTGCTTGGTCTCACGCCTTCCACTGACCTGAGGTAGAACAACTACATTAAATCGTTAGCTACATCCGCCGTAAGGAAAGTTTTTTCTCTGTGTTGCGTCAGAAGGTTTTTCTCATCTGAGTTCATTCTTCAAATCTACAAGTCTACCATTCGTCTTTGCATTGAATACTGTTGCCATATATGGTTTGGTGGCCCTGCTGCTCATCTCGAGGTTCTCAACAAAATCTAAAGACGAATATGCAATATGATAAGTCCTGACCTGGCATCTTGACTCCAGTCACTTTGTTATAGCTGTTTTTTCTATAAATATTTTAATGTCAACTGCTCTGGCGAGCAATTTTCACGGGTGCTTTAACTGTATGAATTTAAGCGTGATCCTAGGTTGGCATCTGGGTCCCACCCTGTTACTGCTGAAAGAGTTAAATGTAACCGCCTCTTCTATTCCAGCAGCTTCTTTACTCGCACTTCCAGATAGGGGAACTCCTTTCCACTTACTTGCTTCCCTGATAACTATAATCTTCAAAAATTTAAATGTAACGTCAATCGACATCTACTGATGCCTTGATCTTGATCCCCATCCTTCTCTTTATTTTGTTCTCAAATACCTGTCTTTACTCTTACTTTCACCCCTTTCGTGTTAGTGGTACGCTCGCCTTGCTTGGGGTGAAATGCTTTATGAAAAGCGGATGTTGAAATATCGCGACAGCGAAAAAAGAAAACCAATCCAGTTTTTAATAAACTGGGTTTTTTATTCATGAGCTCGCCTAGCACTGACTGGCGTTAGGTAAGTAACATTTGGGGCATCTTCGTTGTTATTTCTATCTTCTCTCACGACTGATTAACTTCTCTGGTTTTAATTGATTAGGAGAGATTTAATTGGGTATCCATTAGTCTTGATGTGGTATTTTGTGCAATGCTTGAATGGGTGAACAATATCTGGGTGTTCCTCCAAATTTAAAGTCTATTCTTTTCTGTGACGTGCAGATGAAGTAATGCTTGTTGATTTATAGCAAGTTTTAATTTTATTACTTGAATATTTGCCGTATTGTCATGAGAGTCAATATATATCAGGTCATCCCATAAGTTCTGTCCGAATTTTAACTTTTTGTTAAAATGAACGAAATTTAAAGAGTATTTTATAATGTCTAATGGAGCTGAACATTATTTTTATGTTTAGATGCATTTAAACTGATCAAATTTTATTTCAGAGAACAATAAAATTAAATTTTGTTTGATTAAAAGCCTGCTAACATAGAAGTACCCAAGAATCATTTGAGGTACATAATGCTTTATGAGTTCAAGAAAGGAAACTCAGCAGCCGAAGCGGCTAGAAACATTTACTCAGTTTATGGAGAGGAATGTGTAAATGAAAGAACTTGCAGAAGATGGTTTGCAAAATTCAGAGGTGGAGATTTCACCCTTGAAGATGAAGATCGAACTGGACGTCCAGTTGAGTTTGATGAAAAGCTTCTTGAAGAAGCCCTTGAAGAAAATCCTGCTTTATCAGTTGAGGAATTGGCAGTGGTTCTCAGTTCAAACCATACAACTGTTCATCGTCATCTTCAACAACTTGGAAAAGTTCCTAAACTTGGAAAATGGATGCCTCATGAATTGTCTGAAAACAACCTCAAATCCTGAGTTGACATCTGCTCTTATCTCCATTCTTGCCAACTTGTTTCACCTTTTTTGGATAGACTTGTGACTGGCGACGAAAAATGGATCTTTTATCGAAATGTTAAGCGTCGTAGACAGTGGCTTGGTAAAGGGGAAGGACCCCATCCACAGCCGAGAAGGGAACTTCCTGGGCAAAATGTTCTTCTTTCAATCTGGTGGGATCGCCAAGGAATATTCCACTTTGAATTCTTACCACCTAATGCAGCTATTAATGCTCAAATATACTGTCAGCAATTAGAGCGTTTGAACCAAGATTTGAGGAAAAAAAGACCTGCTCTAGTGAATCGAAAAGAGGTGATGTTTCATCAGGACAATGCGCGACCCGACACAGCAAGAATCACGTCACAAAAGATCGAAGAACTTGGTTGGGAGAAAATTCCTCATCCACCTCATTCTCCCGATCTTGCTCCTTCAGAGTACCACTTGTTTAGTAGCTTACAGAATCATTTGGAAGAAACAGCTTTTGTAACACAGAAAGAGGTTAAAATTGACATTTGTGAGTTCTTCGAATCAAAGCGAAAAGAATTTTACAGTAATGGAATTAGTAAGCTTGTTAATAGATGGAAGGAAGTCATAGATAATCAAGGAAAATACATGGTTGATTGAATCTGTAATTAAATGTAACATTTGGTCACTTGTTTTCTTTATTCAAAATTCACAGAACTTATGGGATGACCTGATATATACATACTCACAGAAAAAGCGAGAAAATCAACTCAAAAGATACTCTATAGAGTTCTATATTCAAGGTGTTGTATATAAGAATTTTGGAACCATTTAAGGCTTGCATTCATAAAGCTACGGTTTTAGGTTGTGTCCGAGTAAAGGGGGAACAGCACTCTGGCGTTTACTAGGAATCTGAAGCAACCGTTTGTATCAAACAAGTGAAATAGACTCTTCTAAAACTTTCAGAAACATGGGTCATTATTATTGTCAGGTATCGGCGTTTCCCGAAAATTTCGACATCCACGCAGCTACAAGCAACATTTTGTTTTCGAGTCACTCAGTCTGTATAAACCGCCATCAGTTTGATTCCGCGGTAGAGGGCTCATCTGCATTTGTCTAGCCCCCACCCATTTTGGTCAGGTACTCGCCGAAGACACCTAACCAATGAAGCCGATGGCGACATTCGAGTGAGCCATAAAAGCGTCAGTAGTACTATGTTAACAACAGCAGATGTATCCACTACTCAATGAAAACATCTGCTACTATGCGATAAAGCTTATGCACACGTGTATTTTCATCAAAGGATATTTGTCACCATCTACGATGAAATACCAACTATGCATGGAGTAGAATCCTGAGAATATTGCCCGATAGGAAAGCGTAAGTAAATCCCCATGTTTGCTTTAATAACATCTCATCTCTATTGACGTGTTCTCCCACTATTCTTTTTGTTTTTGTTAACGTGAATTATGGGACTATAGAGTATAGAAGACACACTCGAACAAGACCCTTCCATATTTATCGGTACTGAAGCTCTCGCAATAGGGCCTTTAATGTTTCTCGCCAATCGTCTTCAGTCGATGTTTTGGTTGAAACACATTGAATCTTTTGGTCGAAACCTGATATTAATTTCTCAGCCCTTTCGGCAAGGTTTTCGGTAGAAAATAAAATAAGGACATTATTAAGAAGCGAGAATAATAAAATATGAATCTAGAAGACAGTAGAATGACATTGTATTTAAATTTTTGAAGATCAAAGTTGGCCGGAAAGCAAGAAGTCTTAATTGAGTTCCACGAACGAGAAGTGCGTGAGAAGAAACAGTTAGCATAGAACTTACGGTTACATCTAGCCAGTTCGACTGCAACTTGATGATACCTTGTTACCAATCGAGTACTGCGCTTAAATTCATGGGGGTTAGGCACCATAGAGGAAAGTTCATCAGAACAATTGCCATGAAAGTATCTATAGAAAAGACACAGAGAAGCTACATTACGGCGGTGGGAAATAGACTGAAGTAGAGATACCAGGACAAGACCAATAACATTGCAGATTTAACTTTATCAAGAATCTCTAAATATATAGCAGAGGAACAACACAATATGTGGCAGCAACATTTCAAGCATAGACGAATGGTACGCTTATAAATATGTAAGACAGATAATGGAAAAATCAGGCTTAGCATAACACAGTGAACCAAATTTTTGAGTAGCAGACCTAGCAATTGATTTAATATAATCTTCTCACTTCATGTCAGCAAAGAAGGTTAACCCGAGAAGGCGCAACGAGTCCCTATCCTGGAGGTTAGCATCAGCCATACTAACGGAAGGCAGAAATGTGATACCAGATGATTATTAGACGGTATTTTCATTTTAGAGGCGTTAAAATTAACAAGCTATTCATTGCCACAGTTAACAGTAGATTGTAGTTTTGATATCAGCTGCCAATTTGACCATATCAAACTGACCAGACTCACTATTAAAACAGGAGTAAATAGATGTTTCATCAGCATAGATTCCTACTTGCTCCCGAGAAGGTTATTGATTAATATTAGAAACAATGTAGCTCCAAGGATATAGCCCAGGGGGACACCTGCATTAATGCAGAACGATCAAGATGAGTGGCCATTCAGGATAACTTTCATTTCGCGATTTGATAAGAAAGACTGAATCAGTTGAAAAATTCGTCCAGAAATACCATAACCTTTCAACTTGTGTAGAAGACCGGTATGTCAAACCCTGTCAAATGCTTTCGAGGTGTCCAAAGCAACAACCCCAGCGTCATCATTCTTATCTAAAGTTTGATAGACTCTTTCAGCAATAATTATTACTACATCAGTAATTCACCCTGAGAAGCGAAAGCCATATTGCTTATCTGAAAGAAGACGCTGCGATTGGAGATGCTTAACTAATTCAGAATTGATTAGGGCCTCTAGCACTTTGCGAAAAAGATGTAGACGGCTAAAAGGCTGCTAGTTAGTAGGATTAGACGGTTTATGCGACTTCTTAAAGACTAGAACTACAGAAGAGGATTTCCAATAGGTACAAGGAAAGCAAGGAACGCACAAGCATTTATTGTAGAGTTTAGAGGGACCAGCAACCAATTCAGGAGTACATTGTAGGGATACTATCAGGTTCACATACTTTGTGGGTATCCAATGCAGCACAGGAGTTATATGCATATCACTCAATGGGGACTAAGTTCTAAGGGGAAAATCAGGCAAAGATACACCAGAAGAGTGATGAGTAGAATTAGAAGAGAATTTACAAGCAAAACATTCAGCTTTATCAGCAGAAGATGTTAACACCTCAAACTCAGTGAAGAGAGGAGGGATAGAGGATTTAATCTTATTTAACACGATTACAGAGCTGCCAGTAGTCACGAGAGCAACAGTTGATAAAGGCTATTCGGTTTCTCATTTTACTAGAAAACAATGACTTAGCCCCGTCGAGGACACATTTAACATTTATTACGCGCAGACACAAAAAGGCGCCTGTTGTGATCAGAACCGTTACGTTGGTATAGGCGGAAAAATAATTCCTGTGGACTATAGCGGCTGAACGAGCAGGTTTAAACAAAAGAGAAGATTGTGGTTTCACCTGGTATTTCCCAAAAGGGACAAAAGTCTCGATGCCTGCTTTAACACATGAAGAAAACTCAGTGGCATCATTTTTAATACAAAGGTTTATTATATTAAACAAGGGGGTGGCGTCACGAAGCTGGTGGTAAAAGTTGTTTGTAACTACAAAATTCAGTTCGTGGTGTTCCTGACATTACGTGGTGGTGGCTATATAGTGAGAGCGGCTTCCATTGTGACATTGGCGGATATTTATGACGATCGATCTAACAATATTTTGTTAGCGTCGACAACTGTCTTTTCACTGGTTGTCGAAGGCGTTTGCACAATGGACAAAAAAGCTTTTGAATGCAGACTGGATCTATAATAATGTTTTCTAACAATGAGAACCGGTAACAGGTACATACATTAATAGTCAATATCCTGAGGCACAAAGTTAAAGTAGAAATGTTCAGTCTCGTTGAGAAGTTTACTTTCTTATGAAGTTCATGATGTAACTTTACACATTTGGCATGTTTCGCTATTTATTTAGCTATATCATAAATATAGAGAATAAGATAGAGCGGATTGTTTCCACATACACACACACAAACACACACACATATATATATATATGAGGTGAGTAAATGAAATAAGTAGATATTAACTACCATATATACGTGCGTTAGCGTGCATACACAAGTAAGCAAATAAATATTTACTCAACTTAAGTTAAGGCGTAAATAAAACAGTGCTCAGTGTGGTTAGACGCAGCTAAGAAATATATATTAATAACTATACATGTACCTACATTCCAAGTGCAACTTAAGTTTCGTTGTTCTACCAACTCATCAAGTACGAATTATTACATTTAATTTGAAAAAAAAAATACTGTGTCTCATGGGAGGAACGCTAAATTACAAGCAAATTCACAGCTCACATTTAAAAGAAGCTAAATATACTATTGGGGTGTAAATACAGAAAATAGGTTGTAAGGGGGCTATCGTAAACCGAAATAAGCATTGAGGTGGTCAACACACAGCGGTGACAGCCAATTTCATGCTTAAATGCAACCTTCAGGCGTTTAAGCATGAAACATACCGTCGACGCTTGGTGTTGACCACCTCAATGTTCACTTTTATATTTACATACGCTTTGTCGTTGATATTGAACACTTTAAATATAGTATATCGTAAACTATATTTTATCACACACACACACACACAAACACACACACACACACACACACACACATATAAATGTAATTTAGTGGGCATATGTGTTTGTGTTGACACCTCTGATTTTTTAAACAGTGACATTAATACCGATCAATCTGTAATCTTAATATGGAAAAATGTGTCTTTCGACAGGAATCGAATTTGTATACACTTTTTAATTTGGTAAAGAAGTTTTACGTCGACCGTCCTTTACTATTAAGCAATGAGAAGCCATTACAGAAAATGTAAAGTTCAATTTACCAATTTAAGAAATGCATATCTCTCAGTGGGACATTTCGAAGTTTATTGCTTCAAATTTGATTTTCGTACTAGAAAAGGTAATTTTTAAGCAATTAATTCTTTAAAATCCGTCATTATTTTTTTATTATTATAAAATTTATATTCATTAAAAACACGTGTTTGAATAGACTGTTTACTCTAACACGTTTAGGCACTAAATATCACAATTATATAATTATGAAATAATGTTGGATAAAGAAACCAATTAGTATATATATATATATATATATATATATATATATATATATATATATAAAGACATTTTTTGTTTTAACATTCTTTTTATAGATGGTATTTATCAATCCACCCACGGGGATCGAATGTGGCACAAAGGCCTTTTAATGTGGGTATCTCTGAGCCCGTAGGCCCAGCCAAAAATAAATAACCATCCAAACCCGCCGAGGCGGGCCAGTTCCGTCAACCTCCCCCAACGAAAGCCTACCCTTCGGCGGAGCTTCGTCCGGGTTCCTCTCTGCAAGCAGAGAGTTCGACGAACACCGACCCGGCAGCTCACAAAGCGCAGATACTACACTTTGATCCTAGCCACCGGGCCGAGCGGGTATTCTTTTTTTTATAGATAGTATTTATCAATCCACACACGGGGATCGAATGTGGCACAAGGCCTTTTTAATGTGGGTATCTCTGAGCCCGTAGGCCCAGCCAAAAAATAAATAACCATCCAAACCCGCCGAGGCGGGCCAGTTCCGTCAACCTCCCCAACGAAACCCTACCCTTCGGCAGAGCTTCGTCCGGTTCCTCTCTGCAAGCAGAGAGTTCGATTAGACACCCGACCCGGCAGCTCACAAAGCGCAGCTACTACACTTTGATCCTAGCCACCGGGCCGAGCGGGTATTCTTTTTATAGATACAAGTATTTTAGTAAATGCTCTGTTTATAATAATGTCTCTCTCTAGAGTGTTGTGTCACATACTTAATATAGACCTGGAAGAGTCTATTGTGTAGGTAGTTCCGGTCTCACAATAGAAATGGACAAATTCCGACAATTATTTAATATATATATATATATATGTATATATACTAAATAAACTAACTGACTGGTAAAGGTACAGCACGAACAAAACTTAGCCTATACCAAGACTTAAAAAAAGTAACATGAACCCACTTTATCAAACTCGGCAGTGTTCAATGATTATCGTATGAAGAAATCCAAAATCAAGACAGAGCTTTAATAATAACCGTAAATAGGTCCTGTGATACTGACTTATAATCGTAACTCAGAATTTTACGTCAAAAACATGACCATCAGACGATTATGATGAAGGGAAATCGCTATTAGTTTAAATTTATAGAACTTCACGAAGGAAAATAAAGAAAAAAAATAGAAACTTGCGAAACCTATTTGCATATCAGCGGTTTCAGTGCTACAATCAGCTTCTCTGGATGTATTTCCCGTTACTATATAATAATAATAATAATAATAACAACAACAACAACGACGAGCGGGACCCGTGGAATTTCCACGGACCTACTAATAGAATGTTGAGTAAACAATAAACTTTTTCAACATATATGTATGTATAAAGATAACGCATTGAAGAAGGAGTAATTAAGGAGAATGAGATAATTAGGCAGCAAATAGTAAAATTGCTTATATTTGTACAGGTATATTTGCAAATACATAAAGTTTAGCTATTAAATCTATCCTTTTTTAACATACAATACTCATAGGCTTGGAAAATAAACAACACATAGAAATACTTTGGAGTGTCCACCATGTGTGCAAAGATTGTCAATGCCAAGCAATCTGTGGTACTCCCCACACCCAGCATAGATCCATGCCAGTTTCCTCCGATATGAACACAGAAAACAATAGACCTATATATGTAAAAAAAAACTATATAATACATGCCACATATAAATACTTTCCTCTTTTTAAAGATATTCATTTAATACACGCACACGCGCACACACACACACACACACACACACACACACACATATATATGTATATATTAGGACACATACCTAATGCAATGAAGTGTCTTCAGAATTTCTGAAAACACCCCACTCCGTTAAGCCAGTATCTCTCGGTAGGCAATGTTCTTAGTAACAGTTTCCCCTCTTCTTCTTTGTTTGTCTGTTCTCATCACCTTAACCCTTACATCTGACAGTTTTTTAGCTCTAGAGTATACCTCATACATTTGCCCGTGTCTGAACACTGGCTGAGGTAAGAACAATCCCACATCCTCAAATGTTTGCCGCTGTAACTTGTTAATAGTCATAGCATATGACAAATGGAGAGGAAACTGGGTTCTCTCCAAGGTGAATGGCAAGTTGGAGCCAGCTTTATTCTGGGTTTGAGGACAAGTCTCCCAATTACTGAGCCGCTAACCAAGGAAGCCTCAGTTGAAAGTTGATGCATGGCCACCACTTCCAGTCTTGTACCATTGCAAAGACCATTCTGGATAGAATTGTTACAAAGAAGCATTACTATTGAGCCGCGTTTTAAACTCAGTTTATGAGGAGGCATTCCTTATGGCGTTAAAGAGTTTAGAAATTCAAGTGAGTTGCGCTCAGCCTCAGCGGGATCATCTGTTAAAACTTTATCTCTACTATAGCAGGTGCGGCAGTTACCTAGAAGTTGTCTCAGAACTTCTTCACTAATCAGGAGGCAGTCTGAGTTCTTTAGCGAAAATTTACTCTGCTACTTCTCACTTCCTCTGATGTATTGTTGGAAATATCATCCACCGTCAACACATGGAATTTGAGGCACTTATATGTCATCAACAGCAAGATTAGGATCTTGCGAACTGCTGATGTTCCATTGCTAAGATGCAAGAGCCATGTTTCAAATTCCCTTTGATCTACTGTTGTCCTGATGTCTTAGCATAATCTATATTGGATGAAAATCAGTCATAGAGGAGAATTTTAATACAGATTTCACTGATTGTCTCACGAGATCCTCTTGGCAATATTGGTAGAACTTACCTAAAGTCTTCCCACACCCCCAAGAGCACAACTTTACCACCAAAAACAGCAGCAATATCAGCTTTATCAATAGCATGAAGAGCAAATGAAGGGATTATAGAAGCCTCATCCAAGATGATCATATCCAAGTTTCATAAATAATTTGCATGGTCTGAAGTGGCTGATACATTACAAACGCTGGCCTCCGTGAGTGGGACAGGCAATTTGAACAAACTATGGATAGTCTTTCCACCTAACAGTAGTGTAGAAGCAATACCTGTTCAAGAACCACTGCACATGATTCCGTTATTCACTCGCAGATAAGTAATTATGGTATTAACATATAAGTTTTACTACAACCTCCTTGTGCGTCGACATAGAAACAAGAGTGGTTGGGTACCTCACCTCTCCTCTTCTTATCTACAGATTCAAGAACAGCACTAGCAATCAGTCTATGGTCATCAGTAAGTTTTGTAATACCTGGGTGATAGAGGTTTTCATGATGGCCAGGCTGCTGCCTGAACCTATTGGAAGGTTCAGGCAGCACAATTGCTAAACAATTAATTCCATTCTCTATCAGAATTCCATCAATTGAGTGCAGTGTCATGTTTTCTGCGTAGTCTGCATTAAAACCTTGGTGCATGAAATATTTTCCTGAAAACATAGAAAATAAATTAACATAGATAATAAAATCATTGTGTGTAAAGTTTATGCAATACTTACATTCCTTGTGAAACCCACTCCGATGTTTTTGCCTTATCTTTTTCTGTTTTTCTCTTTCTCTTTCCAGTCTGTTACGCTCTGTTTCACCTTTGGCTTGTTGTGATTGCTGTCTCTAAAGGACTTGGAAGCGGGAGGTGATTTACATATTCTAAAAGTATGCCTTTTATTTCTCGTTGTATTTTAGAATTTTAGGAGTTGTTTGTTTTATTGGAGATTTTAGAGGTTTTTTATTCAAAGCATTGTGTTTTAGAATTTTACAAGTTGTCATGTGATGACCTGTTCTTGGCAGCATACAGAGAATAGCTTAAAAATAGCAGGACTTTGTTACAAATTGAAAATGACTTTATGTCGTAATTACAACGGAATATTTTGCAACACAATTACCGTATCTGACGGTATATAAGCCGTACTTTTTTTTACTAAAAATATCTTTTAAAATTCCCATATATATGCCATCTATAGTTAAAAAATATTCGCGATAGTCGATCGAAATTAGCTACCTGACAACTCCTATTTGCTTAGACTTTAGAGTAACTTTTATATACCTATTGTCATTATTTAAAAGGCTATTATGCAGATTAAAAGTGTTATCATTGATAATATTCATTATATTAATTTCATCAAGTTTAATATTAGTACTTTGTTTCACTAAAATTATATGTAATAAATTCAAATTATATATTTGTAAAATATAATTTGTCAATATTTTTCTTGCGATAACTTCCGGATGCATTAGTATAAATACAATCAGAATTTTTATATTCTAATTATTTCAATAAGATGTTTACAAGACGCTGGAAAATTTAACAACATTAACACAGACCTTTTTGATGTGTGACAGCGTCAATGAAAGTGAATAAACTGAATCCAGTACTTGTGCTTTGTATTACTGTATTACTTGTTCTATTGTTTTCATTATTTTTTGATATGGGGTGACAAGACTTTCGGACACACTTTAAGTAGACTAGCACCTATCCAGTCTTCCAAATTTTCTTCTGAGCTGAATATAATTTTCTTCGTATTTTTAGAAGTAAATGACTTAAATTATTCCATTAAATTATTGCTATTTTGAAGTTGAGTACCTCGACGTAGCGTAATGGTTAGTGAGCTGATTTAGTGAAACAATTGAGTTGTATGTGCAATCTTCACTTGATTTATCATATTTTAGACTTTGTACAAAAATTAACCTCACTTTAGTAAATATCTAATCCACTTCACTCGTTTATTGCCTAATCATCGGTGATACGTGACCAATTATCATTAATTTTAATTTCTAGTTACAGGAGAGTCGTTCTTCTTAGCCGTACTTCCCCGTTACATTTAAATGGATAGGGTCATAGATCCAGTGTTATTCTCTGAAGCCTGTGGCCAGTACAAAGGCGAGGGAACTTGAGAGTATTTGAAAATGTCCTGTGCTCCCATAGAATCTAAGTGAGGTTATTTTGAAACATCTACAACTACATAGAATTCGTGTACTTTGTCATGCTAACAAACTGGTATCGTAGATTTCTTTTTTGGCTAGGTAGTGGCTTTAGTCTTCACAGGGTGCCCCATATTTAGATATAATACTTGTAAGACTTGATATAATGCTTGTAAGACACTTTTATCGTAAATTTAAAATTGGTTTTTATGCAGTCAAGCAAAACTACCAAGCACGTTTTGCTGTCTAAACCGAGCAACCATATTGATTAATGGAATCTCATTAAACTCTTTGTTTTCCAATTGAAATGACGTTGAAGATATTATTTAATTAATTGTATAAATACTGAACATGAGCAATTGGAAGCGAATCTGCATGATGATGTCATAATAAAGAAAACATTTCTAAATTTCGGTAGTTATTTGGCAGCTGCCAGTCATCGTCTCGGGAAAGAGACAGACATGCTGGTATTATGAAAGAAGATTCCCGTGGTACCGGTAGCTGAGTGCCAAGCCCACTTTCATAACACTTGGTCGTTGAAAAGAAGAAAAAGAAGTCGTAAGAACTCTGTTTACCGTATATGGGTGGAAAACCCAGTTAGAGGTAGGGGAATATCACCCCTCCATTCTCACCGTACATATTCATTACCAAAAAAATTATGGTAGTTCAGCAGGAGAATGGTATGAAAAGTTTGGAAGAAGATCCAGACAAAGGCTCCCCACTCCATACTGAGCCTTTGTTTTTGAGAAAAGACTCCATAATAGTATAGGGATAAAGTAAAATGCTGAGGATAACCAAAGGACAGATTAGAGCAGGTGACTGGCTCTCCACTACATCGTCTTTATAGATACAACTACAATCGCAGTAACAGTTAAAGAAAGAAACAAAAAAATATCCAACTCTCAATGGAAACTGCATTTGTTCTTCCATTCAATCAGATAACTCCCTTTTTACACAATCAGTAATTCCCCAGTCCTACCACCAGAAATATGAAAAAAAAAAGACACCATAGAATCTGTAAGAAGTTCATTGGTGGAGATAGAGTAGGAGGATGATAAGCTGCTGCTGCTGCTACTGAAATAGAAAAATCCCAAAATGTCTGGTGAAGATATTTGCTGTGATGATCCTTATATCCTCGAAAACAAATACAGCCTTAGCGACTGAAGAATGTGAGGATCCCTTATAATTTCAAAACTGTAGAACCGGGAAGAGGAGTATTTCGAGAATTCACAAATCTAGTCAGGAAAGTTTTTATATGCTGCAAGAGGCTCGCATCCACCTCAAGAAATTCCCTCCGTTGGCGGAATTTGAGAATTAAAGGACAAACAATAATGTAGAAGGATGCCTGTTTTTATACACTCAGCCATATATATATATATATATATATATATTATGAAAAACTTGGTAATCCGTATGAGTAGTCCCAAGGAGGATGAAATCCTGAGAACTCAATGTAAATCCAGAGCTAATATTTTAAAGAAAAACAGACCACTTTAAGGTTCCATTATAATAATTTATTTCATCAGAGCCCTTTTAAAGGACTCTGGATCATCAGATAGTACTTCCAAAAGATGAAACGAAATGAAATGAAAATTCATACTTTTGATGGGTAGTGTAAGTTTTTGTAATTTAACAGAGGGGGTAATGAGGGTGGTTTGAGAGACATGGTCGAGTTTAGAGAGGGTTTATTTATTTATTTCAATCATACTTAGTATTGAGAGAGGAGGGAAGTGCTATCTGATGATCCAGAGTCCTTTAAAAAGAATATCATAATTTGAAGCACCCACACACGATATACTGCTCACATAAATATATATTAAAAACTTTACCAGCATTGATTAGTTGATAGTAATTTTATCTGAAAAGATTGTTTGGATAATAAAATCTGAGAGTGAATGAATATTGCTTGGTTATTTTTTTTAAGCATTTCATCTCAAGAAAGGCGGGAGTGCCACTAGCACGCAAGGGGTTACAGAGAGTGGGAGCAAGAGTAAAGAGGTGTGATAGAGGAAAGGATGAAGAGAAGGACGGGGAATAGATCAAAGCATCTGGAGATGTCGATTAACATTGCATTTGAATATTTGGAGATTATAGCTATCAGGGAAGCAAGTAAGAGGAAGGGAGTTCCACAGACGGGAAGTGCGAGACATGAAGCTATTGGTAGACAGCTACATTTAACGGTTTCGCCAATTCCTTATTTTATTGTAACAGTATTGAGTTGAATAATCTGACAGCGTATGTTTGATGTAGTAGATTATTAATACTAAGAATATAAACAAATAAGAAAATGCCTTCACTAAAAACGATCCTGGTGTCATATGTTAAAAAGAAATATTAAAGCAAAATTCTTGGTTTCATTTCAAGATAATAACTTTCGCCTATCTAAAAGGCTTTGTACAGATTATGCAGTAGCTTTTAGTTGCCTATATATATGGGAATGTTGACAGATGAATGACTAATTGTTTCAGGTCATTTAACACGGTGTGCACACCTTTTCAACATACAATCAATCCAGTATAAAATGTGAAGATCTGCATAAACAGAATCTGATAAAGCAACCACTGCAGATTGAACAACTCTCGAGGTATAGTGACAGTGTAACTGTTTTTATTATTTTATCTTAGTGTTTTCAAACAGTATTTTTTATTATATGTTTGCTTTTTACTAAAAAAAAGAAGAAATTTTTATTTTTTGTAGGCTGTCCAAAATATTCTTTCAGATTTTTTTCTGCAACCTGATACATTCATGATAAAATGGTATTAACCAGCCAATGTTGATCAAGATTTTAGGATATGGTTATATTTAAATGTAAGCAATATATTCTGTGATTTTTAACTTATAATATCAATCCTCATCAGACATATTGATAAGGACTTTGGGTGTGTCGTGGTTTATTATTATTGTTTATTATGCAAACAAATTGTAAAATAAAAATAATAATTTTTATTTATAAGTAAATGCGAATGATATTGAACACAAATAAATATTTGATAAATATTATATCCTATTATTATTCTTATTATTTTACATGTTAATGTGTGCTCTGACATTTTATGACCATCACCAGTCTTTCGTTTATTTATTAAATTTGTTTATATTCTTGATTTTGAGAGTACTTGCAGCAATTTCTATTGCTTTCCAGAGATTTATTTTGCGTGGAGATTGTTTTTCATCCTATTATAAATCTCTTTAATGATAGAGGATAAGTTTCATGTTGGATTAATATCTTAAGAAGTTGTGAGTCATTCCAATAGTCTTTTAAACATTTTTTGCAAGATGGGCAATAGTCATTTCTTTCTGAATATTGAGCATTGTCTTGGATGAATGTACTCATTAGTTTAAAGCGACCTGGTTGCGAATTATGTCACTCAAAAATATTCTGCCTAACAAATCACAATAATTCATTATATTTATCTTTAAACTTTGAAGGGATCATGATTTTACTCCCTATAAAACGAGCCCAAAACATTAAACAATCTTCCGACTGCTGTTTTGTAAATAATATTGGTTCATTATTTCCATGAAGAATTCAATGTCTATCCCAGTATTCACATCTATCTAGATACCTCCACTTTTTCGCTGAAAAAACTTCATAGCATGATGAAAAAAGGCCCCAAATTTAATAAAGACAAAGTTTTGTGGTCAAAATGTTTAAGTTATTATTAAGAGGAATGACCAAAATATATTTTATTAATTTTTTAATCCTTTCTAGCACATTCGAAATTTTGGTTAAAACTCTCGTTTTCAATATTTTCAATTAGTGTTTTTGTTATTTTTTTCAGTATAAAATACATTAATTTGGAAATTCTTTCATAAATCATATCATTGTCGGATTTTAATGAAACTTTCAAGACTTACTCACAAATGAATTAAGTTATTTTTGAATTTTTTGTTTTAGAAAATCTTGGTAAATTTCTTTTTTTTTTACATATGCTACCACTCACTTAATTTTATGAAATTTCGAAAAATTACATTTTCATTCGAAAATTTTAATCACTTAAAAGCTAAACTACTTGGAAAATGTAAATCAAATTTTTTTTTCAAACCACTACACATTTCCTGAAAATCTTCTCCGATTCGTAAAATAAAAAAGAAAATGTAATAAGATTACGACATTATTTAATTAGAAAAGCTTTTAATTGTTTTTATAAATAAGATTTATTAAGGACACTGTTGCCTTAAGAAAAAACATTTTCCATGAATAACTGAGTTTTGCAAGAACTGTTTTCATTTTTTTAAAAAGTTTAATTATAATAATTTATAATATCTAAATCTTTCAAAATTCTGCATGACTTTTATCCGGTTAGGTGATATTGTTATTAAGTGAAAAATATATTAACTAATCAAAAATTGAAAAGATTAATGTAAAGTATTTTGAACCAGGATTTTTAAAATAATTTATAAGATTTTTATGTATATAAAATACGACGTAACGTGCCCATTTTGAAAGTATGCTCTACCATACACGACATTATCAGAAAATAAGAGCGATGACTATAGTAAATTTTAAGTCAACATTCCTAAAATTAGGATAAGATATTCCAACATTTTAAAGATTGCTGAATACTTAAAAATTATATAAAAAGGGCGCTCACCCGTCATTTTCTTAAATTATGTTTTAACAGATAAAGTTTCGATAACAACACTAAAGGTGTTGACACATCAATACATCGGCACTTGTTACGTGATTGACGACCGGCGACAAGCGCGTAATCACTGTTACTGTTTGTTTTAAAAATCCATTTCTCTGTTATTTCAAACTTAAAGTAAATAATATTTTTTCAATATTTCACATTAATTATACTTTAAGTCAGCTAATATTCCTCAAATGAAATTACAGAAAACTGTATTTTATTTTTGGAAGATTTTTTAAAACCGAGAATTA
Source organism: Acanthosepion pharaonis (assembly GCA_903632075.3). Lineage (NCBI taxonomy): Eukaryota > Metazoa > Mollusca > Cephalopoda > Sepiida > Sepiidae > Acanthosepion > Acanthosepion pharaonis. The sequence goes on along the minus strand of CAHIKZ030004570.1, from coordinate 314,986 downwards.
GCCTTTGTTTTCAAATGTGCCAAAATGCACCAAAAATGGCCGATTTTAATGATTTTACTGAAAGCAGCCAAATATTATGATTTCAATCAATATAATTTTTATTTAAAATATATCACGGTATTTTGCTTACTGGAAATAGTAAATTTAATCATTTAACTTTCAATTAAAGCTGAAAAGAAAGCTTCAAGTATGCATTTTATTTAAAAAAATCATTTTAAACTTAAGTATCAAAAATTAGTGGATGTACCTACATCTGCCCAGTGTAGATCTACAGTCATCACTACAAATTACTTTTGATAAATCACTTGTTATGTACTTTGTTCAACTTTTCCGATTCCCTTTGTGATGCTCACTTCAAAATACAATATTTTAATATCTTGCATCATTTTCCCCTGTTTACATTTGCAAAGTCAGCCTTTTCAAATATTTATTTTCCAATTATTTCCTTTCTTATTAAATTTAAAATTTTTCTCATAATTCTTTTTGTGACACTTTGAAAGCTTGTTTATTCTTGTTCTTTCTTGACAATATTTTATTTTTTATTATTCTGTAATCACTGCTCTTTTGGTCATTGTATACAATGACTTCACATTATCATGATTCTCTTTGAATTTTATATTTTTATTACTGGGCATGGCAGTATTTATCTATTTGAAATTTAAGAAAGATCAGTAGCTATGCTATTATATAGATGCAATACGATTAAAAACTCTCGGGTTGCATAAACTTTGACCGCACGAAATAAGTTATTTCACATATTTCTCGTAAAGAAAGATATTATAAGGTGAAATATACGTATCATATTCATCATATAAATATAAGTATATCCTGAAACTGTTATTAATGTCGGTTGTTCAATACCAGTTTAATTTGGAAATACTTACTGAGATAATAAAATCTATTATAGCTGTTATAAAATAAATAAGAAGAACACGAGGAAAACTTTCCACACGCCTCAGAGACTTTATCATGAATTAATCACCCAAATATACAGGAATAACGTTCACTGTAAATCAGACCGAGATCTGTGGGAGCCTTGTTATAAAATAAAGTAAGACATATCTCAGCTGATTTACAGGCAAATAAACTAACATACTCAAGAGCGAGAGCCGGATGTGAACGGGACAAGGCCCCGTCACAAAATGACCATTATCTTCGTTTACGCATGTTCCCGACGTACGAGTTCCGGTAGAAAAATAAAATAATATTTTAAAGTGTTTCTATTTTTCGACCAATAAAAATGCTTCCCTCCTAATTATACTCGCGTCGTTTTTCGAGTCTGTTAAGCCATAAAAAACGCCATAAAAGGGGTCACACGGAAGTACAATAGGCAGTCAACAGGAGGCTAGGGAAGAGACCTGTCACGGTCAGGATGAGCGGTCAGCAGCAGTCTGCAGGGGGAGCGATAGCGCCAACCAGTGTGAACTACTATGAGAGATCAACCCAGATTCGAAGCCGGCTTATGAACTATACCACAAGATAGCCGTCCCAAAACCCACGCCTTCCTGTTGAAATAAATCACGTAAATCTATTTCCGATGTTGTCGTATTTCTTTCTTGCAACCATACGCTTGTCTATAACATAGCATACATTTTCAGGATTGCTTAAGAATTTAATCTACACAGAATTCCCTTTATCTGACGTTTAGGCTTATCAGAAATTTCCTTCTTGTGGTTGATATTTATTTTGTAATGAGTGTGTCTAGTAAGGCGCTGATTATATTGTGTGCAAGTTATGGTTTTAACTCCGCACTTAATAATCAAAAGTGTTATATTTGTTCTTTTTGTCTTTAATGATAGGAAAGTTTGGATATTAAATTTTTATCACATAAATGTCCTGGAGTTCATTTGAAAGTATATTTAAATTTTAAGTCGCAAGTCCATATCGGAGGAGAAAAAGCTGTGCTTCATTAAAATTCTTCATTTGCAATTCGCATACATTTCTTCGTTATAATGCTGACTTTTTCAAATAATGCATTTCTCTATTAAAATATATGGTCAGAATTTATTTTTAATAATAATAATAACAATAGAGATACAAGAAAATAGGTGGCACTGTACACACAGACTCCAGTTAAAAGCTTGTAGTTGGGGTAAAGTCGATAAAATAAAAGAACTTAAAATGGAAATCTCGCACAATATTTCATATCCACCGGGGAAATGAATACCATTTAAAAATCATATAATATAAAAAAAAGTTGTGTAACTCTATAAAGATAGTAAATAACAAGCTGATGTTACTTTAAATTTCAATACACAATTAGAATATAATCATAATTTCTAATACCTTGCAAATAGCTTAATGTTCAGTTCTGCCTTTGTGATTTTGATGGCTATATTCCCAAACGATCTGGCTGGTTAGATATATGGCATAAATTAATTATAAATGTAAGAATTTAAGGAATAGCAAATTGTAAAAAAAAGAAAGAAAAACAAAAAATTCCTTTTTCCATACTGCAGATATTAATTCGTAAATGTGTTATTTGAAGCATTACAAAGGTCATAAAATATTTGCTGCTTTTAAAGTTGTTTCACAAAGGTTTCATAAAATATGATTTTACTACTTCTAAGTTACTGCTGCTGCTAAATAGCATTTCATGAAGACGTTGAGTCACCTTATCCATCCAGTACTCACGGTCTTGGAAGAACATCCTCCAGTGTCAGATTGATTTGCTGGAGGCCCTGGCAGACGAAGTCCTTCCAGCGGCCGCGTTGTTTGCCGCGGGGTTGTCTCCAGTTTGTAGATGACGGGTCGAACTGGTAGATGACTCTGGTAGAGTGGTCATTATGCTGTCGCAGGACGTATTCCAGCCATCGAACAAGGCTCTAAGCGATGATGCGGAATATGCTCAACTGACCATTTCTCCGGCGGAGCTCATCTTTGGACACAAGATCTGACCAGTGCACACTCTGGATAGTTCTGAAGGCATGACTCAAAGCTATGGCGAGAGTTTTGGTAGGTGACACCACTATAGTTCTCTTCAAAGGTTTCTCATAACACCTGTAACCAGCCTAAGTCTTCTGTTGACCTCCGTAAGGAGGTCCCCGGTCTTGGAAACCTCTGGGTACAGGTGTACAAAAGACGTGGCGAACTTGACGGGGTCAGTGCCAATGATGATGGCTGTTGGATTGGGCCGTCCCCCTCGTGCATGAGATTGGACTGCATCTAACATCATTCGAATCTATACCTAGATGCATTTTCTTGAAGAGTCTTTTGAAGTGGCGCTTATTTCTCTAAGTTTTTATGTGTTAAGGTTTTTATTTGCAAGTATTTTAGGACGTGACGATCATGGTTTTTTACGACATTCTCTCTGTTGTTGCTCGAAGTAATTTTTAACTGCTTATTATCTCTCTTTGTTCTTGTTCTACCATCCATTAACAAAAAATCGTGAAGTATTTCCCTTGCTTCACTTGCTTTCATAATATCCTGTGGGTGCTGAATTCTTTTGATTCACTTTCCAGTAATTTTAAACCCATGATTGTAATTTTTACTTTCTATTCCTATTTTTCTTACGAGTACATTCTTACTCACATGTTCTGTCCAAATTAACATTCGTCTGCAGAACTGAATCTCTGTTGCTACAAGTCTGTTCGTCATCTATGAGGAGATTATTCAACCTTCACTGCCGTATAGGATATAAAATATTACATAACAGTTAAATACTTTATATAATTTCCTATGTATTAATACTTAGCTTAGTTTCTGGAAGGCATTTTCTCTATTTCAGTAAATCTTCGTATTTATGTGTCCCACTGTTTATCGTCTGTCGTTACACAAATTTTTAAATTTCTATATTTTGCTTGATTTTTACGCGTCACGTACATAGCTGAAACCTTGAGGTGTCATTTTAATTGACCACAAGCAGCATGGCCCGGCGTTGCCCGTGCTTGATTCAAAAATCGTACGACTCATACAGCGATCGCTATCACTTGACTTAAAATATTTTTGCCCTTCCTTGCCTTTAAAGGAGTGCCCTTTGCCGTGCTGATGTTGCTACATGCCTTACTTTTTGCCTATCTCACACTGCGAATTTTTTCTAAGCTCTATACTAAACATTAAATCTGTTACGAAAAAAGAACTAAACAAAATGAACACAAAAAGATCAGCTTTAAAAAAGGTCTCGTAATTGGAAAAACCGAATGAAAAAAGAATGTTAACAACAAATACTTTTTCACAACCCAGTTCAACGTTGAGTTTAAGTAAGCGAATGAGCCAATTGGAGTAAAGTGCCATGCAGATTTAAATTTTCCCACTTGTGACGACTTTTTTTTTTTTTTAAGCATTTCACCCCAAGCAAGGCAGGAAGCCACTAGGACGCAAGTGGTTACAGAAAATTTAGAGCAAGATCAGATAGGAGTGATAGAAGAAAGGATGAGGGTAGTGGATAGATCAAGGCAACTGGAGATGTCGATTGACATTACACTTGAATAGCTGGAGATTATAGCTCACAGGGAAACAGGAACAGGGAAGGGAGTTCCACAGGCGAGAGGTGCGAGACATGAAGCTATTAGAGTAGAAGAGACGGCTACATTTAGGAGTTTCGACAGTGAAGGGGTGAGAGCGGGATGCCAGTCTCGTAAGGCGCTGGAACTCATGACGTCTGGGAACCAGTGAATGCAGCTCCTCGGAGCAATTTCCATGAAAGTATTTGTAGAACAGACAGAGGGAGGCGACGGCGCGTTGCAGCTATCGATTTTTTTTTTGCGTGCTAGCATGCTAGTTAACATTCGTGTCAGTCAGCTGTTGGCTCTCACGCTGGCCAATAGAATTTTCTGCCTATTCGTGGCAGTCAGCTATTGGCCCTCACTCTGGCCAGTACAAAATGGCCGCAAACTACATGAAAACTGCCATAGAAGCATGAAAAGTTGATTATTTCCACTATCGATGGGAGTTCGGAAATGCAAAGTCGGTCTTGGTCTTCCCGCTAACTTGGAGCATGTGCATGTAAATTTTGATGCAAATCCGTCGAAAATTGCGGCCGTGCATTCGTTACACACACACACACACGCACACACACACACACACACACATACACACACACACACACATCCTGCCTTTTATAGATAGAGATTCAATTTATCTTCTTTCAATGAATAATTCTTTTTTGCTTTCCATTTATAAATTAACTAAGAGATTTTTGTTTTAAAATTAATTTTATTTTACTTATGGAGTCTGTTATCAAAACAGTGTCATCCGTGTTTCTTAAGTTGTTAAGATTATGTCCGCCAATAATAAATCCTGGTAGGCGTTTTAGTATCCTTAGGATCGGCTTACTGTATTGCTTGAATAAATCCTGTGAAAAAAAAAACAAAAAAAAAACTAATCCTTGTTTTATTTATGCTTTTATTTTTGTGTAATTCCTAAACTAGTTCTCTATCCGCATGCAGGCTGTTTGTTCTCAGTAGAAATTACGGATTACTTGAATATCTTTGACATATAGATAATGTTTTCCTTGTATTTTTTCAACGTTACAGCGTAGTACTTTATCAAGTACTTTAATATAAACTATAAAACATAGATATACCTCTTTTTGAATTTGTATCGCGCACTCTGATCGCATTTTGATCATAAAGATAGTATATTTTTTGTTTGTTGAATCAAGTTACTCTCTTCTTGTCTTATTTCCGATCTAATTCTGCTACGAATTCTATTCATAAAAATTCTAATGGCAAGTTCACTTACGTAGTTCATTATGCTGGTTATCCGAGGAGTTCGCATTCATTTACACTTGGCTTCTTTGGTATCTCTATGAAGAAAGACCTACTGAATACTTCCTGTATTTCATCTTTGTCATATTTTTATTAAATATTTTAGTAATCTTATCAATCTCAAATTCGTCTAAGTTTTGTATGACGTACAGCAGTACGATCTCATCTTGCTATTATGCGTATATCTGTCTTGGCTATAGTAGACTTTTCCTTGGGGGAAAGATTGGTCATCTGGAAAGGTTATTCTAGTCTCCCCACCAAAGGACTGAATTTTGGTCAAACAGGGTGCTACCTTTATCGTGAGATATAAACGCATGCCTACTATTAGTGGAGCTACAAATATCTGGTTTTCATCTCCACTCGACCACCTTCATCATACACGTAAGACATTTTTGGGAGGTTTTCCATTTGGAACGTGATGGTTATCGCATTTTATTGAATATTTTTCTTGCCTTCGTTGGTCTTTATAATCTCAATTTGTGAGATTGTAATTATGTAAGATTTCCTTCCTTAATTTTCGTCTTGTTTTTTGAAGCCCTATTTTCGAGAAGATCAGTGTTATCATGTAAAGATTCTGTTATGATAGGTATTCTCTCTGACAGATGTAGTCTCACCGAGAGAAGATAGCTACCCCATCGGCATAGCGATAGTATCTTTTATACAGAACCTAATTTACATATCACTACACCTTCCCGAACGTAAGAGGCATTATACCTTTACTTAGTCTTTGAATTCTACGAACAACCCTGGGAGACATAATCCGTCTCTCAGAGTGAGTCTCTATTTCTTTTTATTGGAGATCTAGATCTTAACTGATTCTCCTCATTGGGATCATCATGATACCTCCGATCACTCTCATTCCAAGATTGTTACTCATTCAAATTGCATACCAGTTGGGCATCTCGACGTGGTGTAATGCTTAGCAAACTTCGCTCGCTAGAGCAATTACGAGTGAGTTCGATCCACACATACTTCATCCCTGTGCCACGTCTAAGCTACGCTTAGAAAATCATCATATTGCATAATAATTTCGTTCGATCTCTGTCTACTTTCGAGGAATTTAGTTCTTTCCGCTATGATCAATGTTTTTCTTAGTCGTACATTTAAATTTGCTTTTATGATAAGCGCAATTTCTTCTTAGGTTAAATCTTTCAACATTTTGGGATGGACAATGACGGAGATCTTTTTATGGTTTCACACCTGGCTGAAGCCTAAAACAAATCCATAACTTCATTTTCTCCTTCATTGGCTTTGATGTCATTTAACTTCTTTAATCTCGCCGACGCTACGAAACACGTAAGCCAGGCTTCCACATATTCAAGATCCTCCATCGCGGTTAAATAACCGGTTGGCGACGCCATATTATGTTAGGCATTCTCTTTAACAGATGCATTCTCGTCAAAAGAAGATAACTTCCCCGCAGGTATAGCGATACTGCCTTTTATACAAAACCTAATTTACATATCACTACAGATGTCCTTGTGGATTGTTTGTTTGGGGTGGGTGTGTCTTTGCAGTAAATCCAAAATGTTATATTTTTTAAAAAATTATTTGATTTTCTCCTATTGTAAATTTTTCTCTTAGAATAAAAAATCAATAATTAAATAAAAACGAAATCTACAAAAGAAAATCAAAAACTGAAAGAATGAAAAGTAAAATAAAAACTAATTAAAATTAATACAAATTAAAATTAAACGAAAAAAGCGACGAAAAAATGAGCATACTCGCCTCAAAGAAACTAGGGCTGACTACATGATCAAGGACACAAATAATTCATTGACAGGGTGAATGACAGCAAATTGATCTATTTCAAGAGACGCACGAAGCATTAAAAAAAAGACAATTTTTTTTATTAAAGTTTCAATGGGCTCTCAATAAAACCATTCGTAATTTAATTTTTACAGCTATGAACTTGTTAAAGAAACCAGTTAATTATATTTTAACAGAAAAATAAATGTGTTTTTATGCGTTTTTATTTTAAATATTTTTTATTTCATTATAGAAGAAGCAATTTATGCTATCTTTGTTTTCAATTTTTCAATTACGTATAGCTTAAAGAAAGCTTCCGAAGATTACGATCACAGGTGCATCTTCGAATCCTTTTGTTCCAACATTATAAAAAGAATTAAAAATCGTTGTTAAGAACTGATGAAAAACATTTATAATGACAAATTAATGTAAATTTTTCGATTTGCAAATCCATAATGATGGCAGTATGAAATAAAATATAATAGTCATATAAGATCTTCATTATGTGTGTAAAATGATGATTACGTCATATTAACTTTAGTTTAAACGATGACCCGACTTAGACAACAGTTAACTGCATATATATATTACTGAAGTATATATGGAGTACAAAGATTATGCCTCAACAGAAATACTGCCATATCAAAATGTCCGCTTTTAGAACGATCTGTTTGACAAAATAAATCCAATTATAGACAACGAAACCGAATCTTCAGTGCAATGTTTCTTTTTAAGCCTATTTAATTTCTTTGAAACAAACTATCACCCACTAGTGGGTAGTAATTTCGAAATTGAAGATCCCACTTTATAACATAGAGACAATGTCATGGTGAAAAGAGGAAAGATGCAATGAAGCTAATTTGAGTAGAAGAATTAATCGAAGCGATTCAAATAAGCTTTCTTTTTTTTTTAAAATTACATCTTATTTTTACAAGTCTCTGTTTCACAACGAACAATAATGAAACATTCCACTGTTATTGATGGCGTTACAGTTATTTTTCTTCATCATAGAAACAATATAATTAAGACCATTATAATATAATTAAGTCCATTTTCATGTAGTTTAAACAAATAGTTTCCAAATGTTATGATCGCATGAGTATTTTTATGCAAATATTCAGTTTTCCAACAATACGATGCTCCTGCTGCAATATGCTCTTTAAGAGCATACTGTAACATGATTTGTGTATTTGAATAAATTAGTTTTGTATCTAATAAGATTATTTATCTTATTGTTGTAGCATACCTACGGATGATATTGGGTATGCCCCAGTTCTCATAAATACAGTAGTGAATACTGTATGTGTTGGTCCGCGGTCGGAGATTCGTTGTGGAATTCACTTGACTAGCTTCTAGCAGTTGACTACTTCTACGCGAGGCTGGCGAATCTTATATGTGTTGTTCTTGTCCTAAGTATTATCGTTCATTACCAACCTTGGTGTGATTATTCTATTCCGTAACCTTCTCTGGGTTACAACACTTATCAACAATAAAAGTTATTTCTGAGTTATTTTCGAGAAAAATTTTAGCCCGACCATAAAGAGAATTTCTTCCAAATTTTGATATTTTCTCAGTTTCGGACCGAAAACTTTTGAATCGCGATTTTGCATATACATTTATATATAATTAAACATAAAAATAACTTAAAAACGAAAGTAGTTCTTTAATAGCCTTGTTGCCAACCCCATTGAAAAATATCTAAACTGTCGGCTATATACAACCCTATATTTCAGATCGATGTCTAAAAATGGTTTTGAGCAAATTAAGCCGGTATGTCTGAGTAAAGACCATCCTTATTTAAATCGTATGGGCTGGTTCTACAGAATTACAAACAAAGAATTGTATCAAATAACTGAAACCACATCACTAGAAGACTTTCAACCGCAGCAACAATTAAAATGGATAGCACATGTAACTCGAAGAGAAAATAATGAGATAATCAAGATGCTGACATTCCACACGACTGCAAACAAAAGGCCAGGAAGGAAACTCCATAAATATTGAAAAGGGCATTAACAACGAATGAACCTGAGAAACATATTTTCCTGAGAAGTTGTTTTAAGAGAAAGATTTTTTTAAAAATTCAAACGACAGCAAGTCTAAATGCTCGGTCAATGAATGTTGAATGTTTCCTTTTAAGGAAACGTCTAATATTATCATTAACATTACCAAACGCTTAAACGCATTTTGTAACTCCAGTGAAATCAAGATGGATTTTCTTTTTTTTTTAAGCATTCTTACATAAAGCATTTAAAATTCATGCTATGTTTTGTTATTTATTCATAATTCAGTTTGCGTTGATAACGAACATCGCTTTTTATAACGCAAATTAAATCAAGGTAGATTTTTAAGTTAAAAGCATTCTTCATACACCATTTGGAATTCTTTCTAATTTTCTTATTACTCTGATGATAATTATGCAATTTCCTGTATGGTTAACTTGAAAAGCTGGATATTTTAAAAATGATATCAAGGTTTGTTTATATATAGGATAAAATTCTACACAAACCACTGAATATTTTGAGAAGATTGATCAATTTGTTCTCTTTTCTAAGCGTTCTCCAGATCACATCTCTCAAAATTATTCTCATAAATTTTCTATATTTTTCTTTGCTATAAGGAAGCCATTTATTGTCATAAGTCTTTGAAATCTTTGGGGTTGGACATCGTGTACCTGTGTGTGTGTGCGAGCGAGCGCGCACATTAAAATGAATAAAATTTATTAATCTATTCTTTTATATATTTATAGCAAATTGAGAAAATTGGAAAATTTTTGAATGAATATTGAAAATGGGAAATTTGTAAGAACCTTTTAAATTTTATCAAGTTCTTTGAAACCAGTTTTATTTTGTAAAAACCTATTCATACATTAGAAGACTTTCTTCCAACTAAATTCACCATTGTTAAAATGTTCGATTGGAGCTCGTGTAAAATATATTCGATTTTTTTAAAATATGAGAACAGAATTTTCAGACATAAATTATTATTTTATTCACATATGTAATTCTATTCTTTACCCTTCTTTTGTTCTCATGAAATATGCACAATTTGATTTTTCTTGACTTATTTTAGCATTTTATTTTAGGTTCAAATCAACGTTTGGCGCTTGTGACGAACGTTTCCACAATGGTAAGAATTTGATATTTGGACAGGCAAATTCAGTATTTTAGTCGGTAAATTTATATTTGGATAGTTCTAAATTTACAATATTTTCTCGAATTTTTATGAGATCAATCATTTTCAACCATTATTACTTTTTGATGAATATTTCATTAATCTTGATATCAATTACTTTTCATCACATCTACTTGCAATTTATATAAATAATTGAAATTAATACGAATAAAAAATAATGACTGCTTCACCGACTGATGTAATCGTAAATAATATTTCATATCTAGACACTGATATTTTAAAACCAAATTTAAATTTACCGGATTTTCTTTACTTTTTCATTTTTTTAACAACTATACAAAGCCTTTTTGTAAAAATTTGTTCAAAACGTTAGTACTAAGAATGTTATCCCAATATTTTTCATTTTATTTTAACGGTTACATTTTAAGATGTTATTTTTTGTTTTCATGTAAAAATTTAATTTTTTATCAGATTTCTGTTTGACTTCTTTAAAAAGGAATAAGTTAACATTTTTAAATCAATTGTGACTGAAAATTAATTGAAATCTATACGTGAATAAAAAACACAAGCAAAACTTCTATATTTCTACGATTACTTGCTTGAACGGTTAGTCTGACGTTGAAAAAATTGCTTTGTAAATAAACAAGATATTATTCCAAAATATAGAACTTGTTCAGCCAACCTGACTGAAATGCAGTACAGACATTTTTCAATTAATCACAATGACCTAGAACACCGATGTTCAACTGAGAATTACATAGATGATCAAAGTGGTATTCACTGAAATTTTGGACAAATCTCGTACATCTCTTCCTGAACTGGGCTTGAAATTTCACCATTCAATGTTGTTCATTTAGAAAAATCGTTAAGATATATCTGTGTTCGTTTTACCTGGTTTAATAAATTTTCCAGTAAAATATCAATCAATGACAATAAGCTTAATTTTACAAGAATTGTTAAACTATCGGCATCGATTTTATAAGCAGCCAATTTATTTAAAAATCTAATTTTTTAAATTGTTTTTATGTTTAGGTCGATCGAATTATGATCCTACCCTTTGGAGTTATTTTAATCGTTGTTTTGTTGCTACCAATGTCAGCAACAGAACCGTGCGACATGAAAGCTGATGTTTGCGAATATAAGTTTATTGTTGCTTATCAATTGACAATGGTGAAAGGAAAACAACTTCTGAAAGCTGTGAATGGTAAACTCTATCCTGTTGAAACCGTGAATATAAGTACAGCGACCCCTGTTCCAGAAGACGAGGTAATTACAATGGATGGCTATTCAGAGTCTCGACTAGTTGTTGCAATTAATGGAACAATCCCAGGTCCGGCAATCGAAGCTTACATTGGCCAGACTGTGATTGTCTACGTTGAAAATCACCTATACGCTAGTGACGTTACAATTCATTGGCATGGATTGCACCAAAAAGGCACACCCTTCATGGACGGGGTTCCCTACGTAACCCAATGTCCTATAGGTCCATCACAATCGTTTGCATATAAGTTTAATCTTACACAAATCGGGACATATTGGTATCATTCACATGTTGGCACTCAAAGGACCATGGGACTCTATGGCGCATTTATTATTAGAGAAAGAAAGTCGACTCCAGTATTAGAACATATTATGGTTGTTACCGATTACAATCATCAGTGGGATTCCGATTTAGCTTACCTTAAGATGGTGCATGGTTTGTACTATAACCAAAAAAGGATTGAAAAAACTCGTTCATTGGACGGATCATTTTTCAGTCTTTTCAATTTTCATTCCGGTATAGTCAATGGCCGTGGACGATTCTATAGTCAACCAGGTGTTCATAACGAAGCGCCTCTTGCTAAATTCACTGTTAAACCAGGAAAAAAATATCGTTTCAGAGTCATAGCGGCTGGTGCTCTGTATCCGTTTGAGATTTCTGTTGATGGTCACAAATTGCAGATTGTTGCTTCGGATGGTTTTGAATTGGAGCCATATGCAGCAGATGTTTTGCTTATAAACCCTGGAGAAAGGTTTGACTTTATCATTACAGCTAATGAAACAATTGGAAATTATTGGATCCGAGGAATAACTACGGAAATTAAAAAGAACCACACATTTGAAGCTATTCTTCATTACGAGGGTGCTCCTGATGAAGAACCGAATTCATCACCAAAGAATTGCACGCAAGATGATCCCTGTGAGGTTTTAAATTGCGCATTTTTGTTTTACCCAGTGGAAGAATATCGAAAATGTATCTTATTATCTGAAATGAACTCTGCTTTTGATTATGAAGTGCCTCGTGTCGTACCTGGAAAATGGAAAGAATACTTTTTAAATTTTGCTTTTCCGGGTGAACACTCGGGTTCAGTGAATGGACGAAAATTCGTGGAGCCGTCCGTAAACTCACTCTACCAACCCAACGAAGTTGATACATTATGTGACAAGAAAAACTGCGGAGTTGACCGTATATGTAGGTGTGCTTACTCTTTAAAACTAACCAAGGACGATACTATTCAAATGATCCTCCTAAACATGGGAATGGGTAAAGGTTTCCATCATCCAATTCACATGCATGGACACTCGTTTTCAGTTTTAAAAATGGGTTATCCCAACTTTAATAAAACCACTGGTGTAATCATAGCCGATACTCCCGATGTCGACTGTCGTGGTGACCCGAAGAAGAATTATTGTAATGATGCTGCCTGGACCAATAGCAACTGGGGTGGTGACAACATCCCAGGAATTAAATTAAAAAGAGCTCCACTGAAGGACACTCTCATTATACCGTCGGGTGGCTACGCTGTTATTCGGATCAAGGCCGATAACCCAGGTCTGTGGTTCATGCACTGTCACATTGAAATGCACAGTATGATGGGAATGGCAATGATTCTGAATGAATCTTTTGTTGATGTGGTTAAAGCGCCGGATTATTTTCCTGTGTGTCGAAGTTTCACACCTGAAGCAATCAGTCGGATACCAATTGTTGCAGAAACCAGTACCAGTAGAGCATCGGAAAGTACGACGCCATCAATTTATCAAAAAGCTGAATCTGAAGAAGGTAATTATAAATTTCTGGATATAAATGTCTTTTATTTATTCACTAGAAACAAAAATAAAATGTTTTATACAACGATTAAAAAAACTTGGTGGACATTTTAAAACATTTCTGTTGTGGATTCCGGGATGAATGACAAACGCAGGAATGAAATATAGTAAATAAATATATTGACGTAATAATACAATTGGTAATACGGTTAGTAGATTCAGAAATGCGGTTAGTAGCAATAACAATAATTTCATGACGTATTTTTTTGTTTTGCCGTTAAATTTCACGGCAAAACAAAAAACGTCATAAAATGTGTGTGCTTTTCCATTTCTGCATCGCCAGTGTATTACGTTACAAACCATTTATTTTTTCGTCCCGAATCCACTATTTTTTTTTTAATTTGTTTTTATTTTTTCGTAACGTTTGTGGACGACGACGAGAGAAATTTTTTGTTGTTTGTTCTTCCTGTGAGAGTTCAAATCGCTCGTCGTCAATTTGTTTTGGACGAGGGAGAATTTTCTATTTCTTATTCTCGTGTGAGTTCGAATCACACGTCGCCAATTCGCTGTGGACGACGAGGGAAAGTTTTTGTTGTTTTTTCTTCCCGTGTGAGTTCGAATCTTCGTCGCCAATTTGTTGTGGATTCCGGGAGGAAATCCGGTCTCAAATGAATGACAAACGCAGGAATTAAATATAGCAAATAAATGTATTGACGTAATAATACAATTGGTAATACCGTTAGTAGATCCAGAAATGCGGTTAGTAGCAATAATAATATATATACAGTCTGGGAAACCGAAGTAGGACTTCCTTCTGAGTCTACGTGCTTGCAACTGTGACTCCTACAAAGCGGTTACCTCACACTCTTACTTTCTCTATTACTCTACTTCTTAATGACTTCCGGGTATTCACCGGCAGCAGTACAAATACACACTGGTCGAGTCCACTTGTATGAAAAAGGGGTGAACCCCATAACAGTAACAGGAGTTAGTATTTTTTCTCTTATGGTTGATAATCAGGAGTTCGGTAAATTTTCTCTTCCTGTTTGACCTTCTCATTTCTGTGTCTTCCTGCGGTCTTTGGATCTCAAACGCTTCGAAGATTGCATCCATAGAATCGTCCATTCGATCTCGGGTGGTACGGAGCTATTTTGATATGCCTTACTTGATATGTCTCACAAAATTCTTTGAAGTCATTGGATGTAAATTGTGTGCCGTTATCGCTTACCAAATAATCCGCGACGCCAAATCTCGTGAATAGTTCGTGTAAACAGTTTATGGTGTTTTCTGTCGTCGGTGTTTAAATCTGGCAACCTCTGGCCATTTACTAAAAATATCTACTGTTATTAAATAGTAGTAACCTTCAATGAGTCCTGCGTAATCCACGTGGATTCTGGACCACGGTCTGTCGACTTTAGGCCATGGCTTTTGTATAGAGGGTGGTGCTTTCGCCGCAACAGCACAACCTTTGCAACTTTCCACCATTTGCATAATATCATCGTCCATGTTCACTCTCACTCTTACTCTCTCTATTACTCTACCTCTTACTGACTTCCGGGTATTCACCGGCAGCAGTACAAATACACTCTGGTCGAGTCCACTTGTATGAAAAAGGGGTGGACCCCATAACAATTTCAGTACTCATTTCTTTGTTTCAACCGAAATTTCCCCATCTCTTAATACCATGAATCTCGCTTTTCACGTGCCTTTTTTTATTTCTGTGCCACGTTTTCTGTCATCTGTGACTAAATTACCAGTCAAATTTGTGAAACTGCTTCGTTCTGACATCTCTAATTCATAGTTCACGCATTGGGCTATGAATTGGCCATACATTCTGTCAACTTAAAGTTAATATTTGTCTATATTTCTGAGATGAGTTATTATATACACTATTTGCATTATTCGGACCATATGTTGCCATATTTATCACAACGTTTCGGCCGTTGTACACTCCGGCCTTCGTCAGTTGGTTGGAATGTTGAACTGAACCCTTTATTTCGCTCGCTGGGGTAGACTGTTCTAGTTCCTGCTAATCTCCTCTTAATTCCTTTCTCCAAGTTCTCCACCGCCTTAAACTCACACTCCTTGGGTCAGTCACTGGATCTAACTAAAGCCTTTATTCACTATCCTATGTGTCCCTGAGGATATCTGAGTGTGAATTTCTGAGTATTAAAAACCTAATGTCTTCAGTAACAATATTTTATCAGTACCCATATTTCAATTTTGTTGTTATCATTTATGTTCTTTACCAGAACTCATATTCCAATTTTCGTTGTTATTATCGCTTTACTCTGGCACTCCTTATTACTGATTACCATATTGTACTCATTCCTATGCAGCAGCCTTAAGCCAACACACACACACACACACACACACACACACACACACACACACACACACACACACACACGCGCGCACACAAACACACACACACACATACACACACCACAACACAAAACACTTTATCGTTTCAGACAAGTTACGGTTTGTAACTATCAAAGGTGAGCAGGAAACACCAATAAACTAATTCTTTCGTCAATTTGAAGAGTTCATCTCTTGAATCTTAAATCCAATTTGAGTATCATGTAAATTGGCGTAAGAATGCTCTCTCGTTTGTTGCTAATTTCAACATGGAATGAGTTGTTATTTCTGTTATACACATGCAAGTAGAAAAGTAATTATCTCCTTTTTTTCTTTTTAGTTCTTCCTTTCTTTGTTTAGTTGCTTCCATTTGTTTTCTTTTTCACGTTTCTTCAACACACACACACACACACACACACACACACACACACACACACACACACACACACGAAGGCATAAAACAAGCTTATACCTAGGTATGGTGATCTAGTATGGTACAAGGACGCATGTAAACTAAGTTTAACTAACCATTGATTAACCACACGTAGCCTTAGTTTAGTTTTTAAAATATTTCTTTAACAATGAAGAAAAATACATATATTTTCATTAAAGCCGGGAAATTATATATTTTTGTTATATTAATTTCATTGTATATATATATATTTTTTTTTTTTTCAGATCGAAAAATTGAAATAATGACCTTTGGAATTCTTATTGCCGTTATTTGCGTCCTCTCTTTGGTCATCATTGTTTTAATTTTCGTACTGTCAAAGAGAAGACTTCAATAAAATACTAAAATGAACAATATTTTTTGAGAAGGAGAAAGGACGGTAAGAAAAAGAAGAAAAATTGAAACGGAAAGTCAAAAACAAAATTATTGTTGTATTTCAATCTTATTTTTAAATTTTAATTTCGTTCTATTTTTGCCATTTCCAAGATGATCACTATTTTTAAAACATTTTATTAAAGCGCTCATTTTGAAGAAGAACAGCGTAAACCATTTATCAATCTGATATAATAATATTACGTATAACATGTAATCTATTCTTCATTATTTCCAGTCTCTGACTTTTAGACTGAAAAAAGACGAGATTACTTTAAGAGTAGTTGCAATGTTTCATTCATAAAACAATGCTTGGCCATCGTCGGTAACACTAAATGTGTATTCAAACAGAATTATACAATATTTAATCTGCTAAACAACACTTTTGCTACAGAAATGCAATGGAATCTTCGTTCTGTAAACTGAAAACCTGTATTAAATCATTTTTTTACACACATTGTGTTGCATGGTCATTTATGTCTTTTTCATGATTTGCTTCCATCGATATTTGCGATCACAACAGTTTCTTAACTGACAGAAAATAACCTTACAAAAGTTGAACAAAATGAAGGCTGATCTAATTAATTTTTTATTTATACTTTTCATTCATAACCTTATAAATACATGAATATAGACTGAACAGCACGCGATAATATACAATTATATGACAATTAATGTGGCGCTAGATCAATTTTGCCTTTAACTATTCATGGATCTTCATCAAACACACGGCAACCATATTCCCAACTCAAGCTAGAATATTCAACAGAGATCATCTAAATCTATAACTGCACCAAAAACATGTTAGGAATATATAACTGTCCCTAAACATGTTGCAAATCATAAAAATGGCTAGTATACCACGAACACCCACCCGCATACACAATTTATGACTGCAAAACAAGTTACGGTTGTCCACTAAACGGGAATTGCCTACAAAATAAGGTAATATGTCAAGGTACAATACTATGCAAAGAAAACCAAGAAAAAATATAAGAATAATAGATGATCCCTGGAAACTGAGAAGCTGTTCAATAGCTGCTATTTTGTAATACCAGTTAACAACGAAAAACATGCAAACATCACAATCGTTTCAAAGCATATATGGAAGGTTAAAACACATAAAAATGACACAAATGTACGAAAAACACTACCTGCTTATAACAACACCTAAAAAAAAAAAAACAACCAAAAAAACAAAACAAAACAACAACAAAAAAGACAAACAAACATTTAGCTAGAGGAGAAAATAATGGCAATCCCCTTTCCAGAATAAAATAAATTTCTAAAGAAAAGGTAAGCGTTCATTTCTAAATTTCAAATACAAAAAATTCCTACTGTGCACATATGATCATATAATGACCAAAATAGTAATGATATATATACACAACAAGCTGTGTGGCAGTTTATTAGTTAGGCGATGATTTTTCTGCTTATCCTTAAGTTACTTTCCTTTATTCTACAATTGTAACATTTGATCTACTTTTTAAGTTTCTAGTGAAGTAATGAATCTAAATTTTGTAAATGAATATATCCTACTTGCGATTACAGTTTGTTAAAAAACTTTATCAGGGCATGTTTAGTTTGGTAGAACAAACACATTTCAACAGACATGGGAATACAGGAGCAGTTTTAAGCCCTCGTATTGGAACCCACAGCATATCGTTTCAGACAAGTTATAGTGATTAATAAAGATGATTAGAAAATACCAATAAGCTTATTCTTTCGCCAGTTTGAAGAGTGGATCTCTTCAATTCTTAATTCATATTTGAGCATCATACAAATTGGCTGTTTAAGTTGTTCCTAATATCAATTCTTAATGAGTTTTATCATTTGGGCTATTTGCTTATAGACATACAAGTAGAAATAGTGATTATCTCCCCTTTTTTAAGTACTTACTTTCATTACTCCTTTGTCTTGTTCTTTTCTATTTTTCTTTTTCACGTCCATTTAGCTCATACACACACCCCATGCAGGAATACGCAAAACAAGATTATACCCACATAAACTGATCTTCTTGTCTAGTACACGCGAAATCTAATTAGTAGGTTAATTAACCACTGATTCACACTGAGGTGCATTAGTTGTTAAAGTTTACCTTAACATTGAAGAAAAATTAAAAAAAAAACTTTCGAAAAGATTTTCATTGAATTCGGGAAACTGCATATGATTTTTCTATTATATTAATTTCAGTTCACACACTCACATAAACACACACACACACAAACACACACACACATATAATATATATATAATATATATATGATATATATAATATATATAATATATATATGATATATATAATATATAATATAAATATAATGTACATATATACATATATAAAATATATATAATATCTATATAAAATATATATAATATATATATATATATATATATATATATATGCAATATATTCATATATATATATATATATATATATATATATATATATATATATAGATAGATAGATAGATAGATAGATGAATGAATATTAGTGGTAAATATACACATACATATGCAAAATATATACATGCATGCATACACATACATATATATTTTGAATAAAAAAATACCAAGAGGATAGAATCCAGATAGAACTCAATGTCCGGGACAGATTAAGGATATAATAAAAAGGCTTAAACATTAATATTCCATGGTCATAATTTATTCCATTGGAATCGTAAATACGATCCAGTTCATCAGACCTACAAATTCAAAAAGAAAACAGAAAATACAACTCCGGAAATAAAAAATAAAATTTAGAGAGAGTGTTAGTATGAGAGCGTGGGACGAATGTTAGATCTACGAGAGGGGTAACAGACGAGAGAAGGTGGGGAATTAAAATTTAACAGAGAAGTTTTAGAGAGGGGAGTCAAAGACGGTTTAAGTGAGAGAAATATGAATGTTGTCGGATGTCTAATACATTAAAGATGTAATATATCTATATATATATATTTAATATTTTTTTTCAAATCGAGAAATTGAAAAAAATGACCTTTTGCATTTTCATTGCTGCTATTTGCGTCCTCTCCTTGATCATCATTGTTTTAACTGTCAGGGTGATAAAGAGAAGTGTTTATCAAAATACTAAAACGAAGTATGGTGAAACAGATCATGGTTTTGTGAAGTAAAACTTTACCGAAATCCAAAAGAACAACTCAGTTCCATTTTGTTCTATTTTTATGCCGTTTCCAAGAAGTTTTCTTTTTTAAAAAACAAATTTTATTATTAAAATGTTCACTTTGAAGAAGAACAAAGCAAAATAAATTGATATATCAAACTGACGTAATAATATCTCACTTATTATAAAACGCAGATTGTGTGTGTGTCTGTAATGTTTATATATTGGATCGGATTTCCTACATTTTTAGCCGATTTCAACAAAAACTTCTCAGGACTACAAAAATTACCTTGTGGTTTTCTAACAGCGCCGAAAATGGGAAAAAAACACAATTGTTTTTTTTAACAAAATCAATTTGAAAAACACGATTAAGACACATCGTGAGAATGAAAGGGGAACAACTCACATCGTGTTAAAAAAAACACGTTGTTTGTGTGTGTGTGTTCCTTTATATATGGGATCGGATTTCTTACATTTTCAGCCGATAAAAACAAACATTCACTTTTTTTTTGGCAGGTAGTGTTTCTTATTGTCTTGCACACTTTTTTTTCCTTATTTATACATTCAGAATGCTTTAAAAATTCAATTTACAAGACAATTGTTTATAATAAAATTCTATTCAATCCGGAGACTCATCATAACGATTGAAAACAATGTTTTTGTTTGAGTTTGGGTTTGACCAATTCGTAAAAAAATAAAAAAAAATAAATAAAAAACTAAGATATGCGTGTCCGTCAACCTAAACAATAATCTAACGATCTCTACTGATTGTACGAATCGAAACATCGGATAATTTTTTATCTTTAGGGAAAGATAATTCCACGTACTTTAGGGCCGTTTTTACAATTCCCTTTGCAATTTGTTACAAGGCAGATCAATAAGGCATTGATTCTATTTGAAATTAATTCAATATTTAAAAAGAAAGTATTAAGAAATAATTTAAAATGCTGACGTAAGAAATCTGATAGACAAAAAACAACAATATTTCGAAGATGATAATTATTAAGGAAAGAACACAGTACTTACCTTGTAATAAATTAATAAACCCAAATAAAGTTAATATTTTTTTTGTATTAGAAACAACGAGTGGAAAATATATTCAAATCAGAATTCTATTTATGGATTACCACAAGCAAAAATATGCAATTTTTTTTTACTGTATTCAATAAGTAAAAATCATAAATTGTAAAACTAAAAAGATTGAAAAGGCTACCTACATTTTCAACCGATTTCAACAAACTTCACTTTTTTGGCAGGTAGTGTTTCTTATTGTCTTTTTTGCTTTTTTCTTTATTTTTACATTCAGAATGCTTTTAAAAGTCCATTTACAAGACAATTGTTTATAATAAAATTCTATTCATTAATCGATAGACTCATAACGATTGTAAACAATGTTTTTATTTGAGTTTGGGTTTGACCAATTCGTAAAAAAAAAAAAAAACTAATTAAGACATGCGTGTCCGTCAACCTTAAACAATAATCTTTGTCAATTTTATTTTTCAGTCTTTATGATGATCGATACTTGATCTATCTCTTACTGTTACATCCCCGGGCAATGCCGGGCTCTACTGCTAGTTATCTATAAAATGTAATCTATTCTTTATTATTCCAGTCACTTTGACTTTTAAATTGAAATAAAAACGACACAACTTTAACATCAGTTGGAATGTTTCCTTCATAAAACAATTCTAGTTTTTTGACACGAGTACAAAACGCCCATGCACTCGCATTCAAACAGAATTATACGACGTTATACGTCTTCAGACACTGACCTATAATCATAACACCAAATTTTACGCTAAAACTGCGATCCATAGTTGATTATGATGAAAGAGAAACCGCTATTAGCTACTATTTAAAGGACATCCGGAGAAAATTAAATTAAAAAAGAAACCAGCCTAATTTATTGGTCTAACAGCATTAGCTTGTTCATAATTGTTTGATGATAGTCATTTCAGCGTGAACTCAGGTGTTAAAATTATAATAGTAATAATAATAATATTAATAATAATTCATCGAATCATTGTAGCCCGTGTTACATACGATTTTGAATTCATAGTTTTCCTTCACTTAGACTGGGTATAGAAGAGATAGATTCACGATTTTCTCAAGGGTATTTGTTTTGTGCGAAAGTGAACTCGACTGGAATTCAAATTTGGATCACCGATTTCTGTTATCCCACCTACATATATGTGTGTATATATATCTGCCTCTCTCACTTTATATATATATATATATATATATATATATATATATATATATATATATATATATGTGTGTGTGTGTGTGTGTGTGTGTGTGTGAGTGTAACCGGCTATTCTCGTTTTCCGAGCACACCCGTCTACTAGGGTGGATACCAGACATCTTCTGAAGTAGGTTCAACACCCAAAATATATATTGCAACTATGCTGAGCGGACCTTAGTTACAGTTTCTGGGAGAGAGCGCATAATCTGTGATGATCAGCAGTTTGAACAACGCCAGCACAAAATCTTGGTCATGATTACTTGTGTCTTTAGGCTAACACAAGCATCGATAAATGTTCCGTCAACCAATTTCACTTACAAGGCTTTGGTTTTGGCATTTTCCAACGGTTCCACACGGTAGGACTACCTCTCCAGGCTGATAAGATCAAGAAATCACTTTCATGATAAATCGACCATGGAGAGATGGGAAAACGAGTTGGAAAGCAAAGGTTCTAACCATTTAGTTACGAGTTCATATATACAAACATATACATGCACATATAAGAGTATGAGTGGTAGACCGACTAGGAGAGACAAACATAGATATTAATAAACAGAAAGATTCTTGAGATAACAGAAAAATGATCAAATTCAAGTGTTTACATCATACACCGATTTTATTCAGTATTCCTCAGTATTTAACCTATTTAAATGTAAAAGAATAAAAATGTATTTGAAAAGAATCTTTTTGCTCTCTACTATATTTTTCTCGAACAATATCAATGAAGAAATAAAAAAAAAGTAATAGTTAAATACTGAACGGTGGATGCAATTGAAAAGCGTTCCTCTCTTTTCTCTCTTCTCAGATAATTGCTATGTCAAGCAACTTTTGGCAATTGTTCAAAAGCATATATGCAGAACATAATCTTAAACATATCGTAAGTTTGAAAAATATACGCAGTTTTTAAGTTTTTCATGCAGTCGCCTACTTTATTTAAAGATTTGAACTGAGGCGTGAAATATACTTTTTAAGCTTTTGAGACTTACAATCGAATTTTTTTGCCAATATTTTCATATTTAATCATATATTTTGTCGTTAACACTGGTTTTAATTTCTAACCAGTGACACGCAAAACTAATCTTCCAAATTCTGATGACTACAGCGCGTAGTAGAATTAGACAGGGAATAGGAAAAGAACAGTGCTGTTTCGTTAAAGAAAACCAAAACAAAGAATGATATCAGTAAGAACAATACAAACGCAAAAGGTTGTACAGGGTTATTAAAAAAAGAATGAACCGATTTCACGACGCATTCTCAAGCATCATCATGGAATGAGTTAGCGTCCATTTGAAAGAGGAGTTTTCTAAGTTTTGAATGGCTGTCACAGGAGCGATGTAGTCGCGTCGTATCCCCGGTAATGTTCAGTTGTTTTTTTACTCCCGGAATGGCGAGTCCTCAGCAAAAGGCGTTTAAACAGTTGCAAGAGATTGGGTATCTCTATAAAGGAAAAAGTTCAGGACGACTACAAGTTTCGGAGGAAGAAGTGGCGAGTATCCGTGTTGCTTTTGAGGGCAGTCTAAAGATCGAACTAGCTGTGAGCTTTCGATCTCCCAGTCCACTATCTGGCGTGCGCTTACCAAGACCTTGCTGTTTGTACTTGGTCTGTGAGTTCCCCAAACCTCACAGTGTGTGATTTTTTCTTGTGGGCATACGTAAAAGGTCACGTTTATTTTCCACCGCTACCCACTAACCTCGATGATCTTAAACATCGAATAACAACAGCGATCAACTCAATGGATCGTGATATGTCGATACGCATATGAGAGAAATTCTCTTATCGCATTGATGTTGCCTGTGCTGCAGGCGGTGGCCACACTGAACTCTTGTAAGACAGGAAAAAAAAGTTGATTGTGAGTAGAATACTTGTGTCTAGGCTGGAGTTTTCTATTGCCTTTCCTTATTAAAATACTGCGCAATGAAATCGGTTCTTTCTTTTTGAATAACCATGTATAGATGTGCTTTATAGATAATGCATAAGCGTTTAATAAAGTACGACACGAAGAAATATTGGAACTGCTCTGTAACCTTGACTATTTGGAAGGATGTTAATATAATCCAGAACCTATACTTGCAGCAAACCGTCTGCATACGGATAGAAAAGAAATATACATAAAAAAGAAAAAAGAAAAGTAAATATACATAATTGAAAGGTGTGTAAAACAAGGACGTGTCTTCCAACTAGACTTATTCCACTTATACAGAGAAACGATTTTGAGAGAACTAGAAGTCCTACCGGGAATCATTAAAGATATGCAAATGACAGTCTTGATGGCGGACAAAAAAGGAAACTATAGTAACTCCTACAGAATGTAGTGAGATAAAGCGAGAAAAGGACATAATCTCAATTGCAAGAATATAGAGTGCATGATAGTTAGCAAAGGAACAGCCCAAAATGCAAATTACAAATTGGAGATAACAAAATCAAGCATGTACAAAAATCTAAATATCTGGGAAGCGTTATAAGAGAGAGCAGAGAGCGCAATACTGAAATTTGAAGGCGCATTGGGATAGAGAAATATGTTTTTCAGAAGCTAAGCAAAGTATTAAAAAATGGGAAAATTTCACTGGAAACAAAGAAAAAGTACTGAACTGTTACGTAATATCAGTCCTCCGTTATTGCAATAAATGCTACAAAACTGAAGAGACCTGAGGTAACAGCAATGTGGCCCGCCAGAACTGAAGATGTTAGCAACGATGAAGTTTTACAGAAAATTGAATAAAAAAGGACACTTATACTTATCAGAAAATGACAGCTGAAATTTTTACGGTACATAAAGAGAAAAGAGGGCTTACAAATTTTGACACTCACAAGACATATTGAAGGCAAGAGAGACAGAGGAAAACAGTACCAAAACTACTTAATGAACTTGTGGAAATGCTTAGGAGGGATTAAGAGAGTTAGCAAAAAGGTAAACTTTACGAAAAGCTAGGAAGAGCAAGAAATTCTTCAACGTCCTGAAGGGAAATGACAAATGTTTTTTGCTTTCCACAACTTGTAAAATAAACCCAAACAAATGAAGTATTTGTGATGCAATACGTAAGAAGATAAAATAGTGTTGCTGTGCCAGTGTAGCCGTGATAGGATTTTACACCGTTTGATTGTTGGAGTTAGAGATTTTGAGAAATAGGAAACTGACGATACACTGAATTCTGTAGATGAAATTGAACTCATCATTTTTTAATAAATTTTTTGATTCAAATACTTAAAGGAAATTTATATAATAATTTCTAATAAACATCTAAAAACAATGTTTGAAATTTTTATTTTTTAAAAAAATATTTCCATTAAGAAATTCCACAAATATACATGTGCAAACTTAAAATTTGCTTAAGTTTACATGGTTTCGATTTTGCTTACTGAATTTTAGAACACCTTCGAAACTTAATATTTTTTCAATTTAATGACATTTTCGATAAAAATATAGACAGCATTTTTTAAATGAAGATTTTCCCCAATACATCTGGAACTTTCCCTCATGTTATCGTATTTTTTACTATCTTAGATTTTCGCAAGCGTTTGAAAATAGAGTGAAATTGCTCTTTTAATTAACTTTTTTATTTATGTGAACTGCCTTTTCGACTTGAGGACATAAGGCGAGAAACATCAGAATTCGATAAGAAAATTGGTAACACAATTACTGTTAGCCTTAAGAAACCAATTCTTCATGTAGGTGCAATCCCTAGAATTTTGCCAAACTGTCCCTCATATTTGTCTTCACAGACCTTCTCTATAGAGTCACCTAAACCGGGAAAAATTCAACTGGAGAATTTTGCCCTTAAAAGAGCTTTGATCAAAGTACTGCTGATGACTTAAAATGCAAACAGCAGAGGAAATTCCATAGAATTAATGACATGGAGGTAAAATTAAATTTTCCCCATAGAGTACCGGAATATAGTGGGGTAGCAAGTGACTCTTATTATATCGCATCATCAAGTTTCCTTATAAAATAATCAGTCCATATGTTACAAATGAACCTGAGTTTGCAGTACATGTGTTCTGTGGTGATGTGGTAATTATTACTATAGGGGAGTATGAGATTCCTGATCATGTAAGTGATACAAATACTTTGGAAATTCTTATTGAAAACATTAAGAAATGGGTATCGAAGAATGTCAAACTAAACGTCAAAGTGTGATTACTGTATTAAATATGCCAATATACTTTCTGCTATTAGTATAAGACGAGTCATTTAGATAAGTTTATGCAGTTAAATTTATATATGAGCAGTGAAAATTAATGAAAAAGTAAGTTTGATTATTCAGCAGAAATGGTGATTTTTCCTTCATTGTTGTTTTACTGTTCCTCTAGATCTTATAGGCTGTTAAGAGACACCAAAAATATAAATTTTCCTAGTTATTCAGCCATCAGAAGACTAACCTTATCAACCTCTATGAATCCTGTAGTTTAGCAACATAATTTTCTTATGTATATTAAAAATAAGTTTAAGTTACTAGAGATAAAAAAAAATCATTACACTATCTTTACTTGTGGGTGAAATTCCCCTAAAACCTTATTTTGATTATAAAAATGGTAATGTTGTTGGCTTAGCCGACAATAACAATGAGTCAATGAGTCTGCACCGAGTGCTTTTGCTTTTATACTTAGCAGTGTATTCTCACAATACAAGATTGTTGTGCATATTATGCCAACTAAATGTCTTAAAGCTGAGAATTTATTTGACACAGTTAAGCGTGTAATAAATGGTCTAGAAGAGATAGGCGTTAGAAAAGCTAAGTTAACCAAAAAAAAAAAACATTTTAATTTCTATGGTTAATTAATTAGCCAATTACCATAGCTAAATAGTGTCACATCCGATCAAAGAAATGCAATCGCAATGTGCCTCGACGAGTTTATGTTCGGTATCCCATGATCACCCTCGGATGGAGGTAGCAAACCTTGCGACGTAGCATATGGCATTTGTAGCCCCAGAGAAGAAGAAACAAAGTTTTCACTAGATCATCTAGGTCGGTGATCGGGAGTGACAGAACTGAATGACGGTAAAGATGAAGGGTTAGATGTACGCAAACCTCAGTCGTCCCCTTCTAGGAAAGCGTCTTTTGTAGCCACATATTAACTGTAACTACGATCTTCTACAGAACTTCTGACCAATTCTTCTCCATCTGGAGGTGGGAACCGAACCAAACGCCGAGTACCTTGCAAAACCCGTCTATCCAACTGAAAGGGCCTGGGAGATGACAACCTTTCCACGAACCCAGCCGCAAGCTTATAGACTTATCGCAGTTCATATTGACCTCTGTGATTGTCTCATACATCAGGATTTCCCTTCCGACTTCGCCAATCTCGGCACTGCCCGTTACAAGCGTTGAGACGTCGCTGGCGTAAGCGTTGTACCTGGCTGAGATGGCGGCACCAGGTAACGTAATCCCGCAAAGGATCGGAGTCGCCCTCCACCTGCACAGGAAAGGCTCCAGTGCAAGCACATAAAGCGAAAGTATGGCTTGAAACCGGCCGCAGACAAGACAGCCTTCAAGAAACGATGGCCCATCCTATCAAAAGACTTGGACTGACCCAAGTTGATCCAAGCGGCTTCTCCGCCGACATTTTCTATGATCGTGCGTACTAAATAAAGGTGATCGTGAATCGTCCGACACTTTACAGCAGAATAGGATATAAGACAATGAAGAACAACCTGCAAACGATTTTCCAGGACCTTGGAGAAAATCTTTCACTCTGCTAATCCCACCCCATCCATGTTTGCTCTTGCGTAGACGCTTCACCACACCCCTGGTAAAATGTTGATAGTCCCTGTTCTATCCAGTGGTTGAAGAGAATTTCCAGCAAGGGGACAACATGGACGACAGCCTTAAGTATACATCGTAGGGTATACCATCGATGCCCGGTTTCTTATCCTTCCCAGATTTCCTCCTGTTATGTGACCATCGCAACCAGCTGCATCAGTCGCTGAAGCAGCTGGTTGACGCGAGGAAAGACGGTCAAATAATTGTCGAACTGAGTCGAACTCAGATCAGTCTCTCTGGTGAAAATTTTCTGAAAGTAGTCACGAAACTCCCCGCATATGCTCTCATCAGTTTTCTCCCATCCGGCGATGTGATATACGATATGTCTATCTGAGGCACTGAGATATTCCTTCGCACGCAATTCTGTGCCATATTCGTTACATCGGCAGATATTCTATTTAATCTAGCTCTAACTACTTGAGCCTGGTCGTTCTTGTTAAGCAGGGAGGTTAGTTCAGTCTTATCTATAGCTACGTTATCACTATCTTCTAATTTGACAGAGCCCTCTACTCTAGATACTAGTTCCCTTTGCGCCGCTGGTTTATCTAGGGTTGGGTCGTCCGCTGTAATCGGCGGTAAAAGACCTAATAGTGTCCTTATGGTTTTCCCACAACTTATTCCCAAACACAGAACCCGCCAGTTCCTGCTGTATTATTAATAGGAGCTGGTCCCCGAAATCTTTCACGTTCAACAAAGACATGTCGAATTTCCAGTATCCAGCCGTTCTGGGCTTAGCCTTATCTAAGTTTATGCGGTTCCGCACAAGCTTATGATCCGTATAAACTATACTATGAAATCTTGGATAACCTAAGAGTCCTAAGTCGATTCTCTTAACTAGAACCCAGTCGATGTAGCTAGAAAGTTGAACCACTCCCGGGACGCCCCCTCTATTTCCAAGTTCACTCTACCCGCTTCGGATGTTCATTTCGGAATTTATCAATCAGATCAAGTCTGGCGACAAATTCACGAAAGTGTTTTTTTTATACACCGGAAGGGATGTTAGTACACTTCCGGGATCCCCTGCGGTCTAAATTGGGACCAAGTACGGTGTTCCAATCCCCTAATAAATTACCCGTTTCAACGCTATTACGAACCAATCAATTTGCCCCAAATAGGCTTCCCACTT
This sequence comes from Acanthosepion pharaonis, assembly GCA_903632075.3. Taxonomy (NCBI): domain Eukaryota; kingdom Metazoa; phylum Mollusca; class Cephalopoda; order Sepiida; family Sepiidae; genus Acanthosepion; species Acanthosepion pharaonis. The sequence continues at coordinate 285,931 of CAHIKZ030004570.1, read as the reverse complement.
CCCATAATCATTGAGCGCATAAACCCCAATGAATAGGAATTTCTCCTTTTATGGTGACATTCAGCGCACGCAATCTACCTGCCGAATGCGCGAAGACAAATGAAAAGGTCGCGTTCAAAGAAAGACTTACTAGGATGGGAGTGGAGGAGTCGGTGCTGGACTGAGAAAAGTGGGAGAAGGAGAGATTCGGTGCGGGGACATAGGCTTGGACAAGGGCTTGTTGTCTATAAGGGTGATGATAAAAAGTGTGTATTTACCTGAAGAGGACTTTTTTCTGGAGGAGGCATCAGCCTCCACTGACTTGTTCTTTGTTTCCGGTTTCTTCTTTAGCATAATGAGTTTCTCTTTCTTTTCCTTTGAAGGATTCGCATATAAAATAACTAGGGTCTTTACGGTCTCTGCATAGCTAGTCTTTTCTTCTTTCTTAGGGCTGGGGCTTAGAAGAGATGGAGACCACTGATATCTTTTTTGTTCTTTTTAGCCACTACCTGCCAGTCATACTCCTTACCTACTGTTTTTGTAGATAGTCGCACCATTATTCTGATCTTTGCTGTTAGTCTTTTTGCTAGTCTCATTCGTGAACAAAGGACAATGATTTTGTGTGCTCTGTACGCCTTTGGGGCGGGGGGGGCGGTCAAACTGCGGAGAGATGCTCATTCTCGCTGCATTGTCAGCAAGCTGGTTTCCGTCCTGAAATGATTTGGCGATTTTCTGTTATTTAAAAGCATCCAGTTGGGGACTGCGTAGAATGATTTCTGGTTATCACGTAGTATTTCCATTGTCCTATCTTTACTGGAATCATCTCTATTAGGTCTCCGTGCTGCATTAGAAATGCCCCTACCTTTTGACCAAGCCGTAACTCGTATTCGTCGTTGTCCTTGATATTCATCTCGCAACATGCATTCCTCATTTTGCAGGTTCTTCTTGGTCGGTGTATTCTTCTGAGATGAACGATATTGGATTGGTGCATAATTATCAGACGTTTTTGTAAGGGAGTTATTTGTTAATTGCTGTTTTGTTTACTATTATTATTTTCAGGTTATAAAAATGCGTGTCGATAATCATACGCTCCGGAATAATCATTTAAAAATGTTATTGTTGAATTGTTATGTTTCTTTTTTCATTATAAATATTGTTTAAAAAACGCCTGATAATTATGCACCAACCCAATAGTATTTCCCACATAGGGAAATGCTTTCCTTTCACAATTTATTGGATTTTCACTTCCACCATATTCATGACGTAATCCCTGTTGGATTTAATGGCATTATTATATTTTATTTTTTGTCAAAGAAAGACAGAAATGATTCTTTTTTCACAGTTTCCAACTCTGTAGGGTTTATGGAGTTCATCTGGTGCAACTAGGTGGATATATTGCCTAGCCTGCTGGACAAATTCCTCAATGTCTATGACATATTAAGGTGGTGACTTCCATGTGGAGGGCAGGGCAGTAGATGAATTTTCCTTGTCCTTTTCCATGACTTTGCCAATTTGTGAGGTTGTAGTCTGGTCCTTTTTCTCTTTTTCTGGTGTTTATCTTTTCAGGTTTCGCAAATAGAGCTATGATGGGAACTTACCTATAACGATAATTGACTCTTCCTGACACTATAAATACTGCGCCTCTCAAGAGGTATAATGAGTGAATGGTGTAACGAGTCGAGACAATATTAGTTCACACTAAACCAGACGGACAGTCATTACTAATACCTTCAACTTCTTGTACTATATTTCTGTTGTAATATATCTTTGTTATTCTACTCTTGTGTTCGTGTTGTTCTTCCTTGGTTTCTAACCTTGGACCATAACTGTGAGGATATTGGACCATAACAGTGGCGACGAGGATAAGAAACGGACCATAACAGTGGCGACGAGGAAGAAACTTCTACGAAAACTTTTTGCTATCTGTCTGCCGAATAACAGTGGCGACGAGGAACTGAAACAAACAAATTTTTGCTATCCGTCGCCCATAACAGGGCAAAACTGAAGACAAACACCGACGACCATTTGTGGCGACGACGAATTTGTAACGAAGAGGACAAACTTTTTGCTATCTCTAAACAGTGGCGACGAGGAACTGAAGAAACAAGTTCTACTGTCGCCCATAACAGGACGAAACTCCCCCAAAATCTTATAACTCGACGAGGAAAGAAACAAGCTCTATCGAGAATCTAAGAAACAAAAAACTTTTTTATCCGTCGCCCATCAGTCCAAAACAAGAAACAAACGAGAACCTGAAAAAAAAACAAACAAGTTCTACGCAAAAATCAACAAAAACCTTTTTGCTAAACAAAAAAAAAAAAAAAGTCTACGCGAACATAAAAAAAAAAAAAAAATTTTCTTTTGGACACCAACATTACAGTAGTAACAAAGACACAAATTCTACACAGGAATTTTTTTTTCCGTACTAAGGTTTCAGAATAACAGACAACAAAGACCTGAAGTCTAAACTAAAAGAAAAATACACATAATTACGGTTAATATGGAAGATTTTAAGGCAACCATATTGGAACGTATGAAAATACAATTTGAGCAGCAACAGAAAACCGAACAGAAGCATCTGGAACTACAAGAATTATTGCTACGGGTAATAACAAATAAAGGGCAAAATTCCGAAAATGAAACAGTTCTCTCACAAAATACTTTATGGAACTCTATCGAAGATTACACGTATAAACCAGACGAAGACAAAACCTTCGCAGCTTACTTCAGAAGGTACGAAGATTTATATGAGTTTGATTGCGGGAATTGGTCAGACGCGAGAAAAGTACGTCTACTACTAAGAAAATTAGGGTCTAGCGAATACACTAAATTCGTAGACTACATCCTACCAAGAAAAACAAATGAGTTAACTTTCAAGGAAGCCATAAAACTGTTAACAGAACTATTTAGCCCAAATACCTCACTATTCCACAAAAGATGGAAATGTCTGAATCTAACAAAAAAGGACAGCGAAGACTATATAACATTCGCTTCCATTGTAAATAAACACTGTGATGACTTTAAGTTATCTGAACTCAGCCCGGACAATTTTAAATGTTTAATATTCGTTCAAGGCCTGGTTTCGACGAAAGACGCGAAGATCAGACGCAGAATTCTTACAAAACTGGAGAGTGAACCAGATTTGACGCGACAAAAATTGGCTGAAGACTGTCAGAGATGTATAAGCGTGAAGAATGACTCGAAAGATATAGAAGAATCTGGCATCGTGCACATACGTGAAGTACAACGACAAACACGTTTTTGCACATCCTCAAAAACAAACCAAACCAATTTTCCCTCCTCAAAAACAGATCAAACAAATTTTTCTACTTCAAAAAGTCAATATTAGAAAAAACTACCAACCAGTCCATGCTATCGCTGTAGGACTTTGCATTGGTATAAAGACTGTCCATACCGATTTAAGACTTGTCTATCGTGCAAAAAAAGTGGGCCATAAAAGTTCTCATTGTTGGAATAGGAAAGAAAGCGAAAGCAGAGTAAGAGTCACAAGGACTGACCAAGCAGACGAAACAAACATACGAAAATACGTGCAAGTAAAAATGTTAAAAAGAAAAGTCAGACTACAAGTGGATTCCGGATCGGATTTAACTATTATTAACGTACAAACATGGAGAAAATTGAACAAACCGACCATGTTGGGAACCGATAAAATTGCTAGGTCGGTAACTGGGAGAAAAATAAAAAATTTGAAGAAAGTTATTACAAATGTGACATTCAATGGAATGACCAAAAATTAAAAAATGTATGTGCTAAGAAATACAGAAAATCTATTTGGAACGGACTAGATGCAGAAATTCGACCTCTGGGATTTACCAATAAGTACGTCCTGCCAAAAAGTGAAAAGTTTATCGACCGAGGCAGATAAATTAAAGGAAAAACTAAAAGAGAGTTTCCCCGAGTATTTTCAGCCGGCCTCAGGAGGTGTAAAAAAAATGGCAAATATAGAAATAAAAGAAAATGTACAACCTATCTTCAAGAAGAAAAGGAACGTACCTTTTGCTTCAATAGAAAAAATAAATCAAGAGTTGGATAGACTCGAAAAATCGGTATATTGACAAAAGTGGAATATAGTCAATGGGCCGCACCTACGGTTTACGTCAAAAAGAAATCGGGGGAGATACGAGTATGCGCTGATTTCTCAACGGGATTAAACGCAGCGATTAAGGATTACCACTATCCTCTACCCAGTCCAGAAGAAGTTTTCACAAAACTAAACGGAGGAAAATTTTTCTCAAAAATAGACTTGAGCGAAGCGTACCTACAAATACCAGTAGATGAGGAAAGCTCGAGATTATTGTGCATAAACACACACAAAGGATTATACAAGTTCCAAAGATTACCATTCGGGATTAAGGTCGCGCCGGCAATATTTCAACAGATAATGGATACTATGCTAGGCGGACTTGATTTCACGATTGCATACCTGGATGATATAATGGTAAATAGCAAAAACATTGAGCAACACTGGGAACACGTTCAAGAGGTTTTTAGGAGAATACAAAACTATGGTTTCAAGGTATAAGAAAACAAGTGCGATTTCTTTATGAAGGAAATAAAATATCTGGGAAATATCATCGATGAAGAAGGAAGACAGCCAGACCCAGAAAGGGCTACGGCAATAAAAAAAAAAAAAAATGCCAGCTCCAAAGAACGTAGCCGAATTACAAAACTTCTTAGGCTTAGTGAATTGTTACCAAGAATTCATTCCAAACATGCATAACCCCTAAACGAACTGTTGAAGAAGGAAAAAGTTTGGGAGTGGACAGATGAATGCCAGAAAACGTTTGACAAAATAATTAAGACGCTAACCGCGGATCTATTTTTAGCACATTATGACCCAAAATTAGAAATAATAGTCGCAAGTGACGCGAGTTCCTATAGAGTCGGGGCATGTATACTGCATAAAATGCTGGATGGGACACTAAAACCCATCGCGCATGCTTCAAGAACTTTACTACCAGCAGAGAAAAATTACTCACAAATCGAAAAAGAAGCGCTAGGAATTCTTTTTGCAGTTACAAGATTTCATAGATATATTTACGGTAGATTTTTTTTATTTTACATACGGACCACAAGCCGTTATTAACAATATTCGGATCGAAGAAAGGTCTACCTGTTTACACTGCAAATAGGTTGCTAAGATGGGGTACAAATTTACTGAACTACAATTTCAAATTGGAGTATCTTCCCACGAACAAAATTGGACATGCAGATGGTCTCTCGAGACTAATACCTAAGAAAACGGAGCCATTGGAAGATTCCGTAATTGCAGCCCTACGACATGAAGAAGATATCAGGACATCACTATGTAGTACAGTTCGAAACCTCCCCGTCACACTACAAGAGATAAGAAATGAAGCAGAAAATGATGAATTCATAAAAGAAACAAAAACGAAAATTGCAGAAAAAATAAAAATGTACCAGTTTTTCGTCATGTGACAATGTTCTACTATATAACGAAAGGGTAGTAATTCCAAAAACACTACAAAGGCGAATCCTAAAGGACTTCCACATGGGCCATCCAGGAAAGAATAGAATGAAATCGTTAATGCGAAGTTACGTATATTGGCAAAACATGGATCAAGACATTACACAGATGGTGGAAAAATGCAAGGGTTGTTCCTTAGCAGCGAAAGCACCGCCGATCATCCATAAGCCATGGCCAGAGACAGATCGACCGTGGTCAAGAATCCATATAAAATTCGCAGGTCCAATAGATGGTTCTACTATTTGATCATAGTAGACAGTTATAGCAAATGGCTAGAAGTGTTTCGTTGCAGAAAACCTACTACTGAAACTACCATAAATTGCCTCCACGAGCTGTTTGCTCGCTTCAGAGTGGTTGATTGTCTAGTCAGTCACTGATAATGGGACACAATTCACATCTGCGGACTTTCAAGAATTTTGTGAAAATTTTCAAGTTAAACATATCAAACCCCCGCCATATCATCCAAGATCAAACGGGCAAGCGGAGAGATTTGTAGACACACTCAAAAGAGCGTTAAGGAAAGCATATGGCGTGCCAACAGAAAGGCGTTGCAACAATTTTTACAAGTATATCGAATTACACCAAACAGTGCTACGCCATCGGCATTATCACCCGCGGAAGTGATGTTCGCCTGAAAAATCAGATCAGTATTTGACAAATTGCTACCAAAACAAACAAAGCAAATACCAATGTCGTGCGTACCAAAAAGAACATTTCACCCAGGAGAGAAAGGTTTTTTTAAGATATATAAAAACATTACGTCCTACTGGGAGCAAGGTACAATTAAAAAAAAGAATCGGGAACATGGTTTACATAGTACAGGACCCGAAATGGTCACATAAAAGACATATAAATCAAATAAGAAAGAGGCTGTTAGATGATTATAACGGTTCACCTCAGGAAGAAGAAGTGATGGATACAATACACGACACATTTGATATGCAAAGGCCGCAAACAATGTCTGAACCATGAAAATCGACCAGGAAAAGAAAAGTCACACATAGCCTTTGATAATAAATCCAAAGAGGAAAAAAATACTAAAGACCCTGAGACGCAAAAAAAGCTTTGGAAGGGGGTGTTATGGGAACTTACCTATAACGATAATGGACTCTTCCTGACACTATAAATACTGCGCCTCTCAAGAGGTATAATGAATGGATGGTCGAGACAATTTTAGTACACTCTAAACCAGACGGACAGTCATTACTAACACCTTCAACTTCTTGTACTATATTTCTGTTGTAATATATCTTTGTTATTCTACTCTTGTGGCATGAACCCCGATTACAAACTGAAATATAACAAAATATCAAACAGAAAATAACACATGTTAGTAGCACCCGTCCACCCTACAAAAATAAAAGTGGCCGCTGTATTCTGTCTTCTAACAGAATCAAGAAGCTAACTCTCTAACGGAGTGGGAAGGATGAAATAAATATAGGCGTGGAGAAACCAAAGACTGAGCCAGTCGAGAAAAAAAAGAGGCAAAAAACAAACTAGGGAGGTTGGGAATCTCAACTTGGATCAAAAGAAAAGAAGAAGCGGGAATATGCCGGGGACGACACTCACTCACTTTAACTAGGCACACAAAGAGAGTCTAACTTAAACAGGGGAGGGTTCCACAGTGACAGTCGGGCAAATCCGCCCCATCCCATCTGAAGACCAGGTCATTGAGAGATAGCCCATTTCGAATCAATAGCCAGGTAAGCGAAAACCCAGGGTTACTGAGGTAATTCACTGCTGGCGCCCAAGACCAGAAAGAGCGCAACTCGGCCAGCGACAAGCCGATCCGCACACAGAGATGATCCTTCGCGACCCCTTCCACTAATTCACTGGACCGAGGAAAAACCCTCAAGGCCGCTCGGCACCCGATGAAGAAAGTCGACAGTTTCCCGGACCTGCGACGGTGCTTACCCAAGAAATGGGAGTTGTGATAATAATGCTAGGGAAGGCGTCCCTAACACTCCCCACTAAAATTGAATCCTCTGTCAAAATGCGGCGTAGGGAAGCCTACCTCAAAACGTGAGATCTATATTGGCCCTTCTGACTAACATTCTTTCCAGGTAGCTAACCACCTGGGTAGACGGCCACCTAAGTGCCCACATCCACAGTGATCGACCCGGTATCTATCAAGACCAAACTCGACGATCAGATCAACCAAACTACGATCGCTGACCTCCCGCTAGCTCCCCGTCCGCTGTCTAACTTGGGGTTCAGGACAAAGTGAAAATTACTCTGTGGTTAGCTACGTTGAATGGGGCCAACCTGGCATAGGTCATGGATCATAATAAAAACTGACACTCCCTTCTGAGTATTTTTTTAAAAAAGGATATCATAAGTTGAAACACATACGATATATTGCTCGCATAAATATATAATAAAAACTATCGGCTAGTTGATACTAATTTTATATGAAAAGATTTGTTTACATAATAAAATCTGACAGTAAATTAACATTAGTTGGTTAATTCCCTATTTTATTGTAACAGTATTGAATTGAATAATAAAATCTGACAGTGTATGCGCGATGTGATAAATTGTTAATTCTAAGAATATAAACAAGTAAGAAAATGCCTTGAATAAAAGCGATCTTGATGTCATATGATTATAAACAAATAGTAAAGCAAAATTTTTCATTTCAAGATTAAAAGTTTCTCCTATTTAAAAGATCTAGTTACCTGTATATGGGAAAGTTGACAGTTGAAAGACTAATGGTATCGGGTCATTTAACACGGTACACACACCTTTTCAACACACAATAAATCCATTATAAAACGTGAAGTACCCCTTGCTTAAACAGTATCTGAACGAGCAACCACTGTAGACTAAACAACTCTAGAGGTATGGTGATAAAAAACTTCCATCAATGCCGTATCTTTTTTTTTTTTTAATTTTATCTGTCGTAAACAACATTTTATTATATGTTTGTTTTTAAGAAAAAAAAAGAAATGTTATTTTTACTTTTTACAGGTTACCCAAAATACTTTTTTCAGGTGTTATTCTGCAATTCTATACTTTCATGATAAAATTGATATAAACCAAACATTGATCAGGATTTGCGCGTTTTTTATAAAATAATATATGTACTTATTAAAAATAATGTTTAGGATTTCTTTTCGGTGTGTCTGGTTTAAGGGGCAACCTATTTTTTTTTATTTAATTGATACGTATTTGATAAACACTATATCTCATATACTTGAATATTTTAAATTTTAAAGTAAATTTAAAACATTCTATAATTTCAACATTCTACAAACGTCATCAGCCTTTCCTCATTTTGTTAAATTTGTCTACAATTTCGATTTTAACAATACTTGCAATTACATTTATTGATTTCCACAAATCATTTTTTACTTCAATATTGTTTTCCGTGACATTTCTTTTTAATAACGGATTAAGATCTTAAGAGGCTGTGTATTATTTCATTAGTTTGGTGCATTTTAAACATTTTTGCAAGATGCGTAAAATCTATTTCAGAATATGAACGAGCATTGTCTTGCATGAATGTACTCTTTAGTTTACAGATATTTCTTTGTGAATTATGTCACTAAAATATTCTATCCAAGAAGTCACAATAATTCATTGCAATTATCGTGAAACTTTGAAATGGATCATAATTTTATTGCCTACAATACGAGCCCAAAACATCTCCCCACTGTTGTTTTGTAAATAATGCTGTTTCACTATTTCGATGAATAATTCAACCTCTATACCTGTCATCACATCTATCCAGTGTAGATCTACAGTCATCACTACAAATTACTTTTGAGAAATCACTTGTAAGGTACTTTGTTCAACTTTCCCATTTCTCTTTGTGATGTTTACTTCAAAATCTAGTTGTTTTCTCGTCTTTAGCCAATATCTTAATATCTTGCACCATTTATCTATTTTTACATTTGCAAAGTCAGCCTTTTCAAATATTTATTTTCCAATTATTTTCCTTTCTTATTAATTTTTAAATTTTTCTCAAAATTCTTTTTGTGACAATTTTAGTCAGTTTATTTTTATTCTTTCTTGACAATATTTATTTTTTATTATTCTGTAATCACTGCTCTTTTGGTCATTATATTCAATGACTTCACATTATCATGATTCTCTTTGAATTTTATATTTTTATTACTGGCCACGGCAGTATTTATCTATTTGAAATTTAGGGAAGATCAGTAATCATACTATTATATAGGGCATCATGCGACCTTTGATGCTAATTTGACTAGAATAAATGGATATATAGTTTGTTCAACGGTATAGCCAGAGCCAGCAGTACATACGCTAATTTTATATCTCGTATATGATATGCACCTCTTAGAATTATCATCAAAATTATGTCTTCAAAAATCGCATGATACGCGAATATATACGGTACATTTACATATTTCTAAGTTTTATGCGTTACGGCTTTTCTGTTTTTGCAAGTCATTTCAGGACGTGGACGATCATTATTTTCATGACTTTCTCTCTTTCGTTGCTCGAAATAATTTTTAACTTTTTACGAATTTTTTTTGCCCTTGATCATTTATCCATGAACACAAACTCTTTAAATAGCTTACTAAATGTTTATCTTCCTCCACTTGCTTTCATTGTCCCCAGTGGGTACTCTTTCCACACTATGATTTTCCTTGGTTCATCTGCTTTCATTATCCCTTGTGGGTACTCTTTCCACACTATGATTTTCATAAATTTTAGCTCTATAATTCTGATTGTAATTATTCATTGCTACTCCTATTTATACTAAAAATTTGTTCTTGTTCAAATATTCTGTCCAAAGTATTCTTAGCATTCATCAGTATAACCGCATCTCTGTTGCTTCAAGTCTGATATTCATCTCTGGAGAGACTGTCTAACAATCAATTCCGTATAGCATATAAAATATTACATAGCAGTTCAGTACTTTATATAATTTTCTTAAGTATTAATACTTTGATTAGTTTCTGGAACGCTCCTTTCTCTATTAGTGAACATTCGTATTTCTGTGTCCCATTGTTTATCGTCTATTATTACACTGTTGTAACACATTGCTAGCGGTTATAATATGTTTTGCTTATGCTACTTACCGTGACATCATTAGAATTATTTCCGACTGAGTTCAACGGACTGGTATTTATCCAGTCTCCCCACTGAGATGAGATTTGACATAAGGTCGAGTTTAGTGTGGGGAACCCGAGCACGTAAACTTTCGCCAATGATTAAAATTTACCCAGCCCCGGCTACCGCGTTATAAGGCACTTTGCCTTGCATTTTTTTTTTCTCAACTGAATTCGTAATTTAATAAGACGGTATCCCAGTATTGTAATCTATTCACTGTATTCGTAGGAATTCATTTTTTCGAACCATAAATTGATAACAGAGGTCAGTGGTCCGTCTGTAACCGAAAAGTCCTTTTGAGTATAAACTTGTGAAATGTTTTCATTGCAATTTTTTTTCTTTTTCGATCTGGCTGTAGTTTTTCTGCCGTTAGTAGCGAACACGAAACATGTGCGATGGCTTTCATGTTACCGTCATCATATTTATGTAGAATTAATGCTCCTATACTATAGTCTCTAACATCTGAAGCCAATACTATTTCTGCTTTTAGATCGTAGTGCGCTAATGATAAGTCGTTAGTATTTTCTTGATTTCTTCAAAAGCTTTCCGACACTTATCAGCCCATTTCCACTTTACGCCTTTTTAAAGAAAACTGTTCAGTGGAGCTCTCAAATTGGAATAAATATGTCACACTAAAACATTTAAAATGATTATAAATTAGATTTTTTAACAGCATTTCTTTAAGAAAAATCATTTATTAAATTTATAAATTACTGCTGAAAGAACTTGTCTTTTGAAACCCCTTTTTAATGAGGGATATCGTTGTGTTATTAACTACGATGGCGTGTTGTAACACGATTTGTGTATTTGAATAAAGTAACAATGGATTTAATAAGAGTATTTATCTCATCAACAATGACAGTTATTTCTCAGTTATTTCGTGATGAAAAGTTTTTGTCACGATCGAGAAGAGATTTCCACTAAAATTCTGATGTTTTGTCATTTGGACTACTTTTAAAAAATAGGTCGGGCCGAAAATCTTTGGGTACACATTTTATAGATAGATTTATAAATAATTCAGTTCGCGTTGATGACAGACAACCCATTTTATGACTCAAATGAAATCAAGACGCATCTTTTAAAAATTATTTTTTTTATCAAGCATGCATTAGAGACCACATTATTTATTATTATTATTATTATTATTATTATTATTATTATTATTTATTACCTGTTTGATATGTGGTGTTGGAGACAACTCTGAGTAAATAATTATAAACTTCATAACATTTATATATACAAAAATACTCTTAAAAATGAGAAACGGCAAGATGTGGAAACAACAAAACGAGTATTATTTATTACCTGTTTCATATGTGACATTGGAGACACGAAAACTGGGTAAAATTGTGAATTTGAAGTCAAATATAGATCGGAATCCTTAAAGAGTAAGTAAAGTGCATACAGTCTTTCTCGTAAATTTGTTAAATTGTTATATATATATATATATATATATATATATATATATATATATATATATATATATATATCAGTGTAATGAGTTTCCAGATAATTATAGTCGGAAAATACAAGAAAAGTTTGGGGTTTTCTTATCTCGAATTTTTGTTGAGTGCTAAGAGATAAATATTACTATTATGGCCGGAAAAAAGGAAAAGGAGCCGAAATTTTCGTTGGCGCACGTGTTAACAGTCTGTCCATGTTAACTACTTGTCCGATTGTAAGAATGACACGTGTTTATGTGTAGAGAGGAGGAAAGTGTGGTCTTAGTTTAGAAAGAGTGAATTGATAATGATTATAATTATTATGATTATTTTATTATAATTATTTTTGACACTATAATTAATTTTTATTTATTCATTTTTATGAAAACGACAGAGTGGCAGTAGAATTAATTTTTTTTATTTATGTATTTCTTTATGGACACGACAAAGGCCACCTCCAGATCATTAGAAATTTATAAATATGCACGTGTAAATATCACTTGGTATGTATATTTTGTTGGTTTTCTGTGTAGGTGTTTAGGTTAATGTTAACATTCTGTTTTTATGTCCTGTACAAATGTTGTTGAGGGCAAAATCCCTGATTTGCCTTCACAATATTGACGAGGTCGGTTTATGATGTGCCAAGAACTATATCAGCTTATGTACAGCCCCTAAATTTTCTTTTACAATGCTCCTGATGGATAAGAGTAGCAATTCTAAATTTCCTACCCAATCAGTTTTGTTTGTTCCACCATCCTATTAACAGAAGGGTGATAGGTTGTAGTTTTTATGAGCATAGATCAAAGTAGTTAATTGAACTTATTAAATAGGGTAGACTGAAACTAAGTTCCTCTGTTTGCTGTGAGCATTGAAGGTACTCCAAAAACTGATATCCAATCAGTATGGATAGTTCAGGTAATTGTTGTAGCTGAAATATTTTTGATGTCTATTTCGGCATGCCAGCAAGTAAACCTATCAATGATAGTCAGGATATATGTGTATCCTTGAGAACAAGGTAAAGGTCCGACAATGTCGACATGTATACTGGTGAATCTTGCATCAGGTATACTGAATATGCCTGCAAGTGATTTTGTGTGCTTGTGTATCTTGTTTTTCTGGTATAATAAATAAGTTTTTTCTTCTTCAATTTCTTATATCAACTTACATGTTTGGCCAGACAAAACGTTCAGTAATCAGCTTCACAGATGCACGTTTGCTTGGATGAGACAATTCATGGAAATGTTGGAATATTTGTCGTCTCAACTTTGGTATGTTGGGCCGTGATTGTGATTGTGAAATGTCACAATAAAATTTGGTATCACTGAAGGAGATTGATAACTCAGCTAACTTTAGCGATATGCTTCTGTTTGACATCTTCTGGTGAGTCATCCATAGTTGCTTTTCTGCAATTAATTCGTAGTCCAAAAGTTATTTATTTATTTTTATGGACACGACAAAGTGACAATATAATTAATTTTTTATTTATGTATTTCTTTATGGACACGACAATATTTATGATAAAATGCTACCCAAACCATTGGGTATTTTGAGCAGCTTGATCAATTTGTTCATCGCTATAATTACTTGACGTTTCCTATGTCCGCTTGGATATTTCACAGATTTCTCAACATTATTCTAAGAGATTTTCTATGATATATTTTCTTGCTTTGAGGAAGCCATTTATTCTCTAAAGTTTTCTGAATACTTGGAGTAGCACTTTGTGTACTTGTGTGCGGGCGCACATGTCTGCGAGTTTGTATGTGCACGTGCCTGTGCATGACTAATCTCGTATTTATATATTTGTAGCAAATTGAAAAAAATTAATTTGGACGCCAATTTGAATGAATACAAAAATTAGGAGAAATTTGTCTGAATCGAATAAATTAATTCAAGTTTCATTGAAGCAGTTAAACTTCCAATTAAATCCACCATTTTGAAAAAGTTCGGCCGGTGTTCGTCTCAAGTAAATTCTAGTTTTGTTTTTTAATTTTTATTAAATCTGAGAACAGAAATAGAACTATGCAAACGTAAATAATCATTTTATTCAGATATGCAATTCTTCTGTCTTTTATCATTTTCTTTGTTACCATGAAATATGCTTAACGTACAAGTTGATTTTTATTCACTCATTTTTGTATTTTATTTTAGGTTCAAATTTACATTTGGTGCTTGTACAGAGGTTTTCACAATGGTAAGAATTTGCCTTGTTCACAGTGTCGTAAAATAAGAAATACTGTTTTCTCTCTAAACACTGAAGTTATTTTTAAAAGAGACCAAACTGCATTTATTGATCAATCTAAAAAATCTATTCGTAAAGACAGAGTGAATATTTTGCATTTTCTTAAAAATTATATTAAGTCAAATATCGTTACACCAATATTTTTCATTTCATTTTAGCATTTATATTTTAAGATGTTATCTCTGTTCTGGTGTATCGTTTTACATTATAGCCAGACTTGTTGATTCTAAAAAAATGGGCAATTTAAAATTTTTAAATCTATTAAGATTTTTTTAATTAATTTGAATAAATCCATATAAATCAATTCTTTAAATCGTAAGAAAAACTTTTATATTTCTATGATTATGTTATGGTTCAGGTCCTTGTACCACAGTGATGGTCCAACGTAGAACCAATAAAGAAGAACTCGAACACGGATATGGAATAACACAGATATATTACAATCAGGAATATATACAGAAAAGTAGAAAGTGTTAGTACGAACAATCAGATTTAGTAGGGAGAACAATGTAGTCTCGACCAGTATCACTATGCCAATGTCTGAAGGAGACTCTGTTTCGGACTGTCTCTAACTCGATTGACTCGCTAGCTCTGACTGACTGACTGACAGACTCCTGACGGACTTCACTCCAGACTTCAGACTGAACAGTATTTAGTCCCCCACGAGGGTGTCATGTGGCACAAGGCCTTTTTAACGTGGAAATAAACGGGTTCAGGGTCGGTTTACCTCCCCGAAAGAGAATCCGCCCTTCGGCGTCGACTCCTTCGGGTTCCTCCCCGCCCGAAGGCAGAGAATTCAACCGATCAGCCGGACGTCCGACTTCAGACTGAACTCCCTGCTTCCTCTTGAGGCGCAGTATTTATTACATAAGGAATAGTTCATTATGTTATTATGAGTAAGGTCCCATAACAGATTACTTGCTTGAATGAAATAAGGTTAGATTCAACGCTTGAAAGAAATTGACTTGCAAATTTACAAGATGTTAGTTTAAATAGAGAAATTGTTCAGCGAGCTTGAACACAATATAATACACACGTATTTGCATGAAACAAAATACCTGTGATCTAAAATAGGTATGTCCAAATGAGAACGACATAAATTTTAGGGCATTCTTTTCAGGGTAGTATTTAATGAATTTTTGAGTAACATCTCGTATATCTCTTACCTCTGTTTCTGAACTAAGCCGCTATTTTCAACACACGAGCGGGCTCGTTTTACAAAATGGATTACGTGGCTGGTTTCCGCTTTTGATAAATTTTTCATAAAATTATTAACTAATAACAACAAACTTCATTTTTCATAAAAAAATGTCAAACAATTTGCTCTGATTTTATAAAGAAACAAATTATATAAAAATCTAATTTTTAAAATTATTTTTAATATTTAGTTCGATCGAATTACGATCCTACCTTTGGAGTAATTTTAATCGTTGTTTTGCTACTTAAAATCGATGAGATATATCTGTTCGTTTTACCTGGTTTAATAAATTTTCCAGTAAAATATCAATCAGTGACAATAAACTTAATTTTACAAGAATTGTTAAACTATCGGCACCGATTTTATAAACAGGCAATTTATCTAAAAATCTATTTTTAAAAATTGTTTTTATGTTTAGGTCGATCGAATTACGATCCTACCCTTTGGAGTAATTTTAATCGTTGTTTTGTTGCTACCAATGTCAGCAACACAACCGTGCGACATGAAAGCTGATGTTTGCGAATATAAGTTTATCGTGGCTTATCAACTGACAATGGTGAAAGGAAAACAACTCCTGAAAGCTGTGAATAGTAAACTCTATCCAGTTGAAACCGTGAATATAAGTACAGCGACTCCTGTTCCAGAAGACGAGGTAATTACAATGGATGGCTATCCAGAGTCTCGACTAGTTGTTGCGGTTAATGGAACAATCCCAGGTCCGGCAATCGAAGCTTACATTGGCCAGACTGTGATTGTCTACGTTGAAAATCACCTATACGCTAGTGACGTTACAATTCATTGGCATGGACTGCACCAAAAAGGCACACCCTTCATGGACGGGGTTCCCTACGTAACCCAATGTCCTATAGGTCCATCACAGTCGTTTGCATATAAGTTTAATCTTACACAAACCGGGACTTATTGGTATCATTCTCATATGGCTACGCAAAGGACCATGGGACTCTATGGTGCATTTATTATCAGAGAAAGAAAGCCGACGCCAATTTTAGAACATATTATGGTTGTTAGCGAATTTAATCATCACTGGGATTCCAGTTTGGCTTTCCTTAAGATGGTGCATGGTTTGTACTATAACCAAAAAAGGATTGAAAACACTCGTTCATTGGATGGAGCATTCTTTAGTCTTTTCAATTTTCATTCCGGTATAGTCAATGGCCGTGGGCGATACTATGGTCAAAAAGGTATTCATAACGAAGCGCCTCTTGCTAAATTCACTGTTAAACCAGGAAGCAATTATCGTTTCAGAGTTATATCAGCCAGTGCTCTGTATCCATTTGAGATTTCTGTTGATGGTCACAAATTGCAGATTGTTGCTTCGGATGGTTTCGAATTGGAGCCATATGTAGCAGACGTCTTCGTTATAAACCCTGGAGAACGTTTCGATTTTATTATTACAACTAATGAAACAGTTGGAAACTACTGGATTCGGGGAATAACTACAGAACTTAAAAAGAACCACACGTTTGAAGCTATTCTTCATTACGAGGGTGCTCCTGATGAAGAACCGAATTCATCCCCAAAGAATTGCACGCAAGATGATCCCTGTGAGGTTTTAAATTGCGCATTTTCCTTTTATCCAATGGAACAATACCGAAAATGTATCTTATTATCTGAAATGAACTCTGCTTTTGATTATGAAGTGCCTCGTATCGTACCTGGAAAATGGAAAGAATACTTTTTAAATTTTGCTTTTCCGGGTGAACCTGGTAACACTCCAGGGTCAGTGAATGGACGAAAATTCGTTGAGCCGTCCGTAAACCCACTCTACCAACCCAACGAAGTAGATACATTATGTGACAAGAAAAACTGCGGAGTTGACCGTATATGTGAGTGTAGCTACTCTCTAAAACTAATTAAGGACGATACTATTCAAATGATCCTTCTAAACATGGGAATGGGTAAAGGTTTCCATCATCCAATTCACATGCATGGACACACATTTTCAGTTGTAAAAATGGGTTATCCCATCTTTAATAAAACCACTGGTGTAATCATAGCCGATAATCCCGATGTCGACTGTCGTGGTGATCTGAACAAGAATTATTGTAATGATGCCGCCTGGACCAATAGCAACTGGGGTGGTGACAACATTCCCGGGATTAAATTAAAAAGAGCCCCACTGAAGGACACTCTCATTATACCTTCGGGTGGCTACGCTGTTATTCGGATCAAGGCCGATAACCCAGGTCTGTGGTTTATGCATTGTCACATTGAAATGCATAGTATGGACGGAATGGCATTGATCCTAAATGAATCTTTCGCTGATGTGCCGAAATCACCAGATTATCTTCCTGTGTGCCGAAGTTTCACACCTGCAGCAATTAGTCGGATACCAAATGTTGCAGAAACCGGTATATCATTAGAGACTACAACACCATTAATGAATGGAAAAGCAAACCCTAAAAAAGGTAAATGTAAAATTTACATTATAAATTTCTTTTATTTATTCGCACAAAAATAAAGATGTTTGAATTCCTAAAATGGTTCAGACACACTATCTCCACAACACTCATAAGTCCTGTGAGTGTTTAATTCTGTAAAACCTCTTTTCTCATTATGCATCTCATAAATTACAATTGATTTTAACTATAACTGTGTTTTAATTCCCTTCTTTAGAATTTTCTTGTTGTTCTCATGTCCATTCCATGATATTTTCAGCATCCGTCTATAGAGACACTTCTGTTGCTTTGAGCGAAATTTCTCTTAGTATTTTGCATAGTTTCTGGAAAAGATATTAGACTCTCCCTATGCATCATCGGATTTCTGTGTCACGTTTTCTGTCGTCTGTGACTCCATGACCCAGATAGTTAAATTTCTGCATCTGCTTCATTCTGACATCGCCAATTCGAAAATGATATCTTGGGTTGTCTCTCTTGTTGACAACCATATATTCTGTCCACACACACACACACACACACACACACACACACACACACATATATATATATATATATATATATATATATATATATATATATATATATATATATATATATAAACTAAAGTTTACCTAGCAGTTCAAATATATTTGTGTGTTGTACCCTATAAAATGTGTTTGTGTAATCTATGAAACATAGGTGTAAGTGTTTCTGGAGTTGGATTGCTCACATTGATCATAAAGAAAAAACATTCTTGATATATTTTCACTCGTAACTCTTCTACGCACTCCACTTAAATTCTAGTTATAGGTTTAATTATCTAACTTATTAAGCTGATTGTTCGACGGAGTCGTCACTTATCATTTGCAGTTGGCTTTTTAGGCATCACCATGAAAATAAATTTTCTGATGTCTTCATACATATCGCCATTGTCGTATATTTCATAGAGTGATATAGTCGACATTGAAACCGCCTAAGGATGACAGCATTTCTCATATAATCTCATCAACTCACGCTTTGTTTTTGTTCATCTAGGACAGTCTCGGTCTGCACTTAGATTTTAGTATGGCAGAAACCATAGACGAAGTTATATGCATATCACACAGTAGAGACTCAGTTCTATTTGGAAAGTCAGGTAAAGATATTCCAGATGAATTAAGTGTAGAATTGGAAGAGAATTTACGAGAAAAACATTTTGATTTATCAGCAGATGGTAACACCTCAAATGGAATGAAGAGAGGAGGGATATAAAATTTATTCTTACTTAACACATTATTTCCTCTTATTTAATAGACTATTACAGAGCCGCAAGTAATCACGTGAACCAAACATTTACATTCTCATTTTCATCATTTCCAGATTTTGATCTGTCATCCACATTTTTTTCCTGCCTCACTTCCTTTGGGATATATTTGTTTTCTGCACTCACCAGAGCTTTCCTTAAAGTGTTCTATCTTTAAATTTGAATTTTTATAATTTGTGTCTGAGTGCACATATAACTTCGATCCATTCCACATTAGGTGCAGCATTAATATAGTTTTATATTAAAGTTACTAAAATATATAAATTATGCATTCCCCACCTCACAAAAAAGAAAAAAGAAAAAGACGAAACAATTTGTTTTTTTTTTGTTTTTTTTTTTTTTTTTTTTGTTTTTTATATTTAGCCAAAGTAATGGCTCTAGTAAATATCTTTAACACAATTTCTTTTGACTCTGCACTGAAAATATAGTTCATTTGCTACTCTATCGTGGAATATTTGTCTGTTTTGTACAAACGTAAAGTGTGTGTATATTTGAGTCGGTCATACTGTGTAACAGTGTAGGTGTAGAATAAAGGCGAGAATAAAGTTGTTTATTTAGGCAATGATTTCCCCCCTTATTTTTAAATTTAAATAACTCTCCTTTAATCTATGACTAGTATGTGACCAACCGTTAAGTTTCTAGTGAAGTTTGGAAATGAATATGATATTTTACTTGGGATTACCAGTTTGTTAAGAAACTTGGATGTGGGCATGTTCAATTTGGTAGAACACACACATATCAGTAGAGGTGGGTGACTACAGAAGCAGTTTTAAGACCTCATATTGGAATACATATACAATTCATGAATTCATGAAGTCTGGGAACCAGCGAATGCAGCTCCTCGGAGCAATTAACATGGAAGTATTTGTAAAAAAGACAGAGAGAGCGTAACACATTTATTTTTGTCCTAATCATTCTAACCTAACTTATAATCCTATTTGTTGGTTTAGTTGGAAATCCCTGTTCGAAAGAAAAATTGAAAAAAAAAAAAAGAAAAAGAAAATTGAATGTCTTTGGCTAGAAGCGAAAGTCTCTCGTCAATATTCTCATGATCTAGTTGGCCGAATTTTCTTGCTAGATAAAATATCCGAACATGGAGTTGTTTTTGCCGTTTCTTTCTCCTGTTGTATCTTAACATTGATGAAAAATACAAAATATCTGAATAAATTTTCATTGAATCTGGGAAACTGTATATATTTTTGTTATATTAATTTCAATGCATATAAATAAACATATATCTATATATTTATTTCAGATCGAGAAATTGAAATAATGACCTTTGGTATTCTTATTGCCGTTATCTGCGTCCTGTCTTTGATCATTATTGTTTTAATTGTCGTGGTGATAAAGAGAAGCGCTCATCAAAATATTAAAGCAATTAATGGTGCAACAAATAATGGTTTTGTGAAGTAAAACTCTATCGAAATCCAGGAGGAGAAAGGACGAGTCAGTAAAAAAATAGAAGAAAAATTGAAACAGAAAGCCTATAAACAAAATTATTGATGCATTTCAATCTTACTTTTGAATTTTCCTTTTCTTGTATTTTTATTCCGTTTTCAAGAAAGATAACTATTTTTAAACAATTTCTATTATTAAATCGTTAATTTCCAAGAAGAAAAAACGCAAAATAATTTGAACATATATATATATCAAACTAACCTCATAAGATAATCTATAAAATGTAACCTATTCTTCATTTATCGATTTGAATTTTCTTTGATTTTTAAATGGTAGAAAGACGAGACTACTTTAATAGTAGTTACAGTGTTTCATTTGTGAAACAATTCTAGTTTTTTGCTACAGAATTGAAATAAAACATTATTTGTAAACTGAAAACTGCATTAAAACCTTTTCTTTAATATATTATTATATTGCTCGGTTTACTTACGAATTTTTCATGATTTTCTTTTTAATAGCGACCCATGGACATTTGTGATCACACCATTTTTTTTTTAACGGAAAGACAATAATCTTTCAAAAAAGGGACTGGTTTTGATGTATTAAGTTTTTGTTGAAACTTTTCGTCAGTACCTTAAACATGCGATTATATAACAGATAATGTGAAGTAAAATCAATTTCAACTATAACCATTGATGAATATACATAAAACACAAGCAAACTAATGACAGGTAAAATTTTTGATATAATAAAAGAATTACAACATATAATATCAAGGGACAAAAATATCATAAATAAATGTAACCAAGCAAAATAGGAATGGCTTAATGAGAAATTCGCACAACACAGAAGAAGCAACTGCATAATAAAGATAGAAGAACAGGCAGGGTAAAAATGTTGGCAGTTTGTATAGATTCTAAAGATAGAACAATCATAATAGAAATACAAAAGGTACGATAGAGATCTAATGAATATATTAGAAAGTTATTTAATGATAACAGAGGAAAGAAACCTACACCAAATAAAAGAATGTAAAATATAATATTAAAGAAGAACATGACAGGACTAAACAATACTGTAATAGAGACATAGTCTATTGTGAGATGGATAAGGTAACAAAAATGCCGAACAAAATATATGACAACGGCAAAATACAAGAATATCTCAATAGGTAAAGTCTCATATCACTGGAAAGAATCCAGATGCTAATGAATGTGAACTCCATCAAGCAATCTCGTAAAATACTAATTAGAATTCTAATAAATAAAACTTGTAGCAGTATTAGAGCTGAGATAAGGCAAGAATAATATGATGTTGTTCAAGACTCTTGAAAAAGAAACACATTTATTATTGTATATAACTATGTCTCAAAATGTACCTTTTATATGAATCCTACTTTATCAAAAATTGACATGTAGTATCATGGATTTTGAATTGGGAGCATGAGCAAAATAATAAGGTAAAACTTAAAGGAGGAATTTACTCTATCACCTGTAATAATTGCCACATAGAATACATAGAAGAAACATTAAGCTATATATAACAGATTATATGAACACAAAAGATGTTTTACGAAACAATACACTAAATGTATTACTTGCTCACCGTCATAAATCTGAGTATAATTTTTATTTAAAAAATGCTACTCTAATTAAAAGAAAAAGCAATTTACTAAGACGAGTATGTATAGAAAGTGCTTTAATCGCTAGATCTTTCTCAGAAAATTTACGTTCAGGTTCTTACAACATTTCACCTTTCTTGGTAGATGTTATCACAATGTAGGATATTTAGCAAAAAAAGTGATAAAAATATAAACAAATAGAAAAATAAACTAAATGAAATTGGCTAGACTATATACGCAAACGCATATATTTAAAATTAAATTTAAGCTCTCCGCATTCTCTCTTCATCATGCGCATGTGTAGTTACAACTACGTAAACATCACTTTAGTCCGATAAGGTTCTAAAGGACAAAACGTGTTATATGAAAACTTTTTTTCACTTTGTCATAATTTTTGTTACCTTAAAATTGTTTTCATATGTAAAAATTTATATGTTGTTTTCCCATATACAATGTTCACAACTGTTTTCTAAGAGTGCTTAATGAAAGTATGTGCATATAATGTCGTAAATTCTATTAATGGAGTTTTTTTGTGTGATACAATTTAATATCCAAGTGTGAATAAAAGCAATAAACTTGTTAATCAGATCGTTTATATAAGCATTAAACCGTTACTGTTCTTTTATAAGTATTAATAGTCATTTTGAATTTCTCTTAAAGTTTTGCCCATTATTGCTTTTTGTTTAAAATCAACAAATTTTCAATAAAATTTAAGTTTTCCTCTTTTTCTTTCAGTTACAAACAAAACATCGAAAAACAATGACCTAAACATTATTATTTTGAACAGACTATTGTCGATTACTGAAAAATGAAAACAATACTTAAAGCTTAAATGGCTAAAGCTAAAACAATGACAACATAATTAAAAAGCAAGCAAATAAAACAGAATAAAAATACGTAAAATATGTATTATAAAAGGCAAAAGAATGGGCCATCTTCTTTCAACTTATGTAATAATGGCTAATGTAAAAAAATAAATAAATCGTATAGGTCAGTGTATTATTAAAACTGTTTCCGTAGAAGTATTTGACACCAAATATTTTTGACAGACAAAACAATAAAAAAAACCAATAAAATATAGTCCAGTATGTTTTGTCAGTCTTAGTAGAAAGTATTATTCTATTTTTGTGGCTAAATTATAAACATTTTGTTTTATTCTTTAATCTTATTCATGAATTTAGAAATTTGCATCTTTCTTCTCCTTTAAACAGTCAAAGACAAGGAATGTATATTTCTATATTCAACTTGACCATTCTTGTTTCTATATCTTGCAGTTTATTTACAATTGTTATACTTATTAAGCTGAGAAGTTTAATCTATTCTTATTTATATGCAGCATGACTTGTAGATTAATTATTAAAAACAGCTTCAAGCCAATAAAATTCTTTAGATCTTAATGAAAACGATCTCTCATCAGACCTTATGGACTTGCATTAGAAAATTACAAAGAACTTAACCAAATGACAAAAATCACTTGAACACTTCCAACAGTAACAACAACAAAATGAATCGCACATGAAAACTAGAAGGGAAAAGAATGATGCAATCAAGATGTTGACGTTCCACACCATTTTAAACAAAAGACTTGGAAGGAAACTCATTTCACAGCTAAAGAAAAAGTGTTAACAATTAGTAGACTTAAGAAATCTAATTTCCTCGAAAACTGCTGTAAGTGTGGCGATTATATCCATGATACTACGCCAAGATACAACCCAAGTTTATAGAGAGTAAGTTCTAAATCTATGAGTGTTCAAATGAACAGGGCGACAGCTTTTGAAGAGAAAGAAATAGAACAACCTGTACTATTTGAATATATTTAATAGGCAAATATAAAAACAAAAAGAAAGGAAAAAAAGAACCCGGTTGCAGACAAGTTGTGTCTCTGGACTTAGCTTAGATGAAAGGCATCCAGTTATTTTGTCAACAGTTTTGGTTGAAGAAAAAGTCTCTTTCAGACCTTGACTATCTTTTATAGATATTAGTAATTTCTCTTTAGGTTCCTGGCCCCCTTCCTGATGCCATTGACCGGGATTGTGGTGAGGGTGTGATGTCACCTGTGTGTGGTAGAAGAAAAAGTGAGGATATGTTTTTGAATTTGGCGCTTATATAACCAGGGTCATATGACCCTTATGGGGGCAGTGATTGATCCTTTCTTTAGCTATTCAATCTCATTGTTTTATTCTGTTCTTGATTCTTTCAAATCCCAATATAAGAAAAAGATTTGATATATTTCAACCGACAGTAACACTCAATGTTCGGTCATTAAATGTCAAATGTTTCCCGCATGGAAACAGCTAATCTGACCATTAACATTACCATTTCACTTAAAGAATGCCATTTGTAGCACATCGCTACTCTTGGGCTTTGGACCCTTAAAATTAAAAAGTTATAAATTGTTTCTTTTTATTCTGGGATTGATCACAGGAAAGTGAAACTATCAGCAAATGGTTTTGTCAGTTACATTCAATGTTATTCTATTTTATTATCATAGGTATTTCATACACTGATAAATTTCACAAGGTGTTTACATGAGCAAATAGCACGTCATATTGGTAGATTGACTCATTATGCTAGGTGACAAGTTGCTAGGTTAGTTGCATATATGCTTTTGTCAAAGAGGACAATCATAGCCCTTACATGCTAGGAACATTGAAAATTCAAGTTTATTCAATTTATTCAGTCAATAAGAATTTAATGGTAGAACATTTTCCTAACAAATTTGAACTTTGCTCTTTTCAGTGTGGGTGCTTAGAAAACACCAAACATTTTTATGCACTTTTTATGCTTTTTTTGCATGTTTAAAAATAATCTCTGCTGTTTGATCTGCCACAATTTTATTAAAGGGAAATAACTTTTGTTCTAGACGAATTACTCCCCTTTGGTTAATTTTTCCGTCTTTGCTTTTGTCATTGTTTAATGTTGAACAATCATATATTTTATGCAAATAAAATCATATGAAATATTATTAATAAATACACAGATATACACACTCACAAAAGAATGCTACAATTAATTACATTATTGAGTTTTAATGATAAAAATATGAAAAAATTTTCCAAATAAATGTAGTATTCGAATATTTTTCTTATTTTATTTAAAAAGTAAATAGATGTCTAAAAATAAATCAAAGATAGTGTAATAATTTTTTAATTTATTACATATCTGACCATCCTTCTTTAACAATTGTGCATTTTTATATGTCAAAATATCCGATAGGTTTAATGATCCATTATAAACATAAAAGTAAAAATAATGTTTATTTTTTTAAATGCCTTATTCCTTTAGAGGGCAATCATAACACATACATGAATTACTAAGGTCCTTTCTAAACAAATTTGTTTCATTCCATACATTTAGGTTTCTCTCTCGGAGGAACGTTCTTCTTTTTTCAACAGCAATTTTGTTGGGTTTCCTTTTTTTCTTGGATGGGTTAGACAGCCTTATTAGTATCAATAGAAGATGCTATACCTAGTAATTAATATTTTACTGATAACTGGAGTAGTCAAAAATGTTTGTTTTTATTTATATTTATTTTTAAAAATTCTTTAATTTCTCTTTGGTTGATTTATCACTGAAAAATTATACAACAACTAATTTGTAATTATTAACCAAGCTTATGTGGGGTAATATCAGAAAGTTCCCGGACTATGCCTAAAACAAAAAGGAAATTATTATTCCAATAAATAATGTATTTAATACAGTATTTAAATTTGGTTACTTAATGACTTTCTTGTAGGAGTTATAATCAAAATTATTGTTATACAAATGAATATAAAACGCTGTATAAATAAACAGATTTAAATTAGAAAAATTAATGATTTGTTTACGATCATATCACGCTGAAGCGCTGGTTCCCGTACGATAATCGAGGTTAAGCAACGTCGAGTCTGGTCGGTACATAGATGAGTAACCACTAGGAAATATCAGGTTCAGTAAGCTTGTGGTGCAATGGATTACGGTCCGGAATTTGAAATCTGAACCCGAGTTCCAAATCCAGTTGAGTTCATTTTTTTCATTTACACGCAAATACCTTTGGGATTGGTCTGAACCCACCTATCCTACCCCAGCTACAGCTATTATCTCCTAATAATTCTTGCAATCTAAAAATGTCTTTTGGTTTTAACTAACCTGAAAAAGGTTGATAAGCCGTAAAAAACAAACTACCCACTGACATTTGAGGATGTTGTCGAATATTGTTCCCCGCAGATTATTTTTCTTTATTATCTATGAATTGTCATGATTTATTTGGAAATATGGTGAAGTGGTTTCTCGTTCTCTTCCCGACAGTTTTAGTTTCAGAGTTTTACATTTGTTAAACTATTATCGTTTTAAAAAGTTAGAATAATTAGAGTCAAATTAAACCAACCAGTTTCCTTGCTTAAATGTTTCACTTTATTTTCCAATAGACAAGAAAATGATTATATGACAATTGATTAAAACATTTATTAAAACACAAACGGCAAACAAATATTCTGAATATATGTCTAAAAAGAATGCCTGTCAATTCCTAACAGTTCCATATGTAGGAGAAGAAAAACATTACATAACAGCAAAGTTCTTATTTCTAATTGGATAAATATTGAACAATATTGTTTCTTATTGTATAAAAAAATAACTAGTCTGCTATATATATATATATATATATATATATATATATATACTAGCAGTAGAGCCCGGCGTTGCCCGGGGATGTAACAGTAAGAGATAGATCAAGTATCGTCTATCATAAAGACTGAAAAATAAAATTGACAAAGATTATTGTTTAAGGTTGACGGACACGCATGTCTTAATTAGTTTTTTTTTTTTTTTTTTTTACGAATTGGTCAAACCCAAACTCAAACAAAAACATTGTTTACAATCGTTATGAGTCTATCGATTGGTGAATAGAATTTTATTATAATCAATTGTCTTGTAAATGGAATTTTTAAAGCATTCTGAATGTAAATAAAGAAAAAAGTGTGCAAGACAATAAGAAATACTACCTGCCAAAAAAAAAGTGGATGTTTGTTTTATCGGCTGAAAAATGTAAGAAATCCGATCCCATATATAAAGGAACACACACACACACACACACACACACACACACACACACACACACACACACACACACACACACACACACACACACACACACACACAAACAACCTGGGTTTTTTAACCTAAGTCACTCCACGGAATCGCTAAAACATAGAGCATAGTCTGATGAAAAAGACGCTAAAGTTTATGAAAACAAAATTTTATCGTCAAAATGTTTATGATTTTATGAAGAGGATAGACTAAATATTTTTTTAATTATTTTTAAAAATTTTTCCATCTTTTTAGAATATTCTAAATTTTGATTAAAAAACCTTGTTTCTCTTTGTCGCAACAAGGGGTAGTAAATAACATAGATAATTTTTAGCGCGTTTTTTTGTATTTACACACATTAATTTGGAAAATCTTGCAAAAATAAAAATAATTGTCAGATGTTAATGAAACTTTCAGAAACTATTCACAGATGATCGAAATTATTATAAATATGTTTTTTTTTTTTAAAGTCATGGCAGAAATATTTTTTATATTTATTAACACCCCCATAACTAATTTTATGAAAAACTCTAGAAATTCGAGACCATCGGTTTTAGTGATTACAATAGTTAAAAGCACAAGGCTTTGAAGAATGCAAATCATGTATTTTTTGGGGTTTTTTTTTTTGGCCAACGTACCTGAAAATCAGCTGTGAATTGTAACATACAAAACTCAATAAAACAAATATATTATTTAGTTTCAAATGCTTTTATTTGTTTTAATTTGTTTTTATGAATATGGACAATATTTTCTGGAAGCAACAATTTTTTTAAATTTTTAATACAATTATTTCTTATTTCTTTAATTTTAAAAAGATTTTTAAAAAATGTTTAAACTGAATTTAAAAAAATTTTTTTCACATTAGTTAAATGCAACATCAACCTTTCAAAATGTCCGTGTGAGATTGTCATTGTCTAGCGCTTTGAAAATTGTATAATTTGGACCAATCAGATTAGCCATGGTAATTAAGAAATGTAATTTTTGTGTTTATAGTCGGACAGTAATTATCAAGTACAGAAGACCAACCAGAATACAATTTAGTTGCATTATTTGAGTTCAGCATTGTTCTCCGCTGTTAAGCCCTTTACTTTTGCGAAACACGTATGGAGAAGTTAATTTGAGTTTTCAATTTCAACTGAGAAGTGTCCCTACAAGTAACAGTATCATCTTATGAAATTTAACTACTGCTAAACTTTAATTTATATGATCTTATTTTTATATTAATCTCAGTTATGACATTTTTCCATAAATGAAATATCAAAATTAATAATAAAATGAATGGAAATACAAATAACACAGTAAAATGTAATAAATGTACATAAAATTATAGTCTTTTATGTACACTTCTGATAAAATTTCATAAGTAAGGTACCTAAATTAATTAGATACCTTTTTCTTATGAAATTTAATCTCACTATTAAAAGTCTTATTTTTTAATTTCTTTATATTTTCCATAAAGCATCGTAAACGTAAAAATGAAAGCTAAGTACAAAAAAAAAAAAAAAAAAAATAAAAAATTAGAGCGCTGAAAGTTTTCCTTAAAAGTAACGAGGTAAATAATTTGTTCACTTAAATAATTTCACTTCCTTCCATCCGTAGAAAGAATTACCCTCCCGTAAGTTATCTAAACGTCATGAATATGCCTTTCGTCAATCGTCAAGCGACGCGAAAGGTTATGACCTGCTTTGTTTTATTTTCAAATTACATTTTTTCGGCGCAGAAGCTAAGTTAAGCTTGGTTCAAAAATATTTTAAATAAACAGTATAATATCTGTTTTTATTAAAATCAGTTTTGAAAAATGATAATTGACTTTTAAAAAGAATATCAAAATAAGATTTTAATCTTTTTTATCAAATCGAAAAAATGATTGAAAATGATTATCTGTTCTTTTTTTTACCAAAAAAAAAAAACAATATTTTAACGAAAATTTCAGACGTGCTAGGAACGATTAAAAATGTAAAAAAAAATACCCCAAAATACTTTGATCTTTCCTCTTTAATAATAATATGAACATTAGACGATAAAATTTTGTTTTCGTCAAGTTCGGCGTCTTTTTTTCATCATGCTATGCTCTTTTGTTTACATTTTCGTGGGTGAGTTGTCCCCTTTTCACTCTCACGATGTGTCTTAATCGTGTTTTCAAATTGATTTTCTTCAAAAACAACTGTGTTTTTCCCATTTTCGGCACCGTTAGAACCACCAAAAGGTAATTTTATGTAGTCCTGTGAAGTTTTGTTGAAATCGGCTAAAAAATGTAAAAATTCGATCCAACATATAAACGTTACAGACACACACACAACCTGCGTTTTATAATAAGTAAGATATATATATATACATACATACATATATATATATATATATATATATATATATATATATATATATATATATATATATATATATTTATATACAGACAATTGTTTAAATTTACATTTTTGAAAGGAATAGGATGCTTCTTGGGTGTAGAATGAACATTCTGGAAAACAAACGGGGTCTTTTCTACTCAAGAAAGAACATTTCTGTTTATATATAAAAGATATAAAATATTGTTTTTTTTATATTTTATGATAAAGAGATTTTACGCATATACTGGAAGGGTTAAAGTACTGCATAACTGTCTACTAAAAATCGGGTGAATTATTATTTTTATAAATTATTTAATTTTTTGTTTATTTCTAAATTATTTAATTAACGAAATTATTTTATTTATTTTACACAGAATTGGATTTTAGTAAAATCTATAATGAAAGAGTGTCGTCTTATTCCAAAATGAACAAAATTAAAAGAGAAGATGTATAAGAAGTTAGCAATTACATTTTTGCCTTATGACTTTCTTGTAGGAGTTATAATCAAAACTATTATTATACAAATGAATATAAAACACTATATAAATAAATAGATTAAAATGAAAAAAAATATTTGTTATTAGATTTTAAAGATCTTGTTATTAGATTTTAAAGATTTTCTAGAATTTTAACATCAATTTTCGGGACAGAAATGTTTATTGTTTTTTTTTTTTTTTTTTGTTTTGAAAACCCTAAGTTAAGAAACTTAAAGGCATTTCGTCTAAGTTTTTCTAAAATGAAAATTTAAAGCTTTCTAGATAAAAAATGCTTAAATATTTTTTTTAATTTTAATTTTTTTAAAAATTTAATGTTAACTTTACAATTTAAAACGTAATTAATTTTACTCAAATAATTGATAAAGGATAACACGCTTAAATATATCCTGTTTATACAAAAAAGAAAATATTTATAAATAATTAGTCAATTAGTAATTAAGAATAAGAGTAAATAATTAAGAATATAAAAGACAAGTGTTCAATTTTGACCATTCTCATCTAAATTATTATTAAATGAATTGATGATAAATATAAAGACGTTATGTCGCGGCTGTTATGTTAGACTTCTGCAGATAGAATTATTCTGATGTGCCGCGTCTCTTCAGGGTGTAGGCGACAATGGCTCTTCACATCTTTCTCTCCCTTGTGGCTCTTTTATTGTTTCTTATTGTATAAAAAGCTAATTGGTTTGCTATATATCTAGCAGACAATTGTATGAATTTACATTTTTGAAAAGAATAGGATGCTTCTTGGGTGCAGACTGGACATTCTGGAAAACAAAATGGGTCTTTTCTACTCAAAGAAGAACATTTCTGTTTATATATAAAATATATAAAATATTGCTTTTTTATATTTTATGATAAAAGAAATTTTATGTATACACTGGAAGGGTTACCCGGTGTTTCCCAAATATAGGGAATAACACTCTAACTATGTACTAAAAATGATGTGAATTATTTTTTATAAATTATTTGATTCTTTGTGTATTTCTAAATTATTCAATTAATGAAATTATTTTCTTTATTTTACTCAGAATTGGATTGTTTTAAAATTCTATGAAGAAAAGTTTCGTCTTAGCGCAAAATAAACAAAATGTAAATGAGATGGAATACGAAGTTAAGTTACATTTTTGCCTTAATGACTTAAGGAATTAGAATAAAAAATTTTGTTTTATAAATGAATATAAAACACTGCATAAATAAATAGATTTTTTAAAAATTAGAAACATTAAAGTTATTGTTATTAGATTTATGCAACTTTCCGAGAATTTTAATATCAATGTGTGCATATCTATTTTTTTCGGAGCAGACATGTTTATTTTTATTTTCTTGTTTTTTTTACTTTTTTTTTCTTGTTTTTTGTTTTTTGAAAACCCAAAAACCTTAAGTTAAGAAACTTAAATGCATTTCTTCTAAGTTTTTTCTAAAATAAAATTTTAAAGCTTTCTGAATAAAAAAAATGTTTTAGTTTTAATTCATTTTTAATTTTACAATTTAATCCATAAATACTTTTACTCAAAAAAATTAATTGAAATAAAGTAAAGTAAGTACTTCCACTTTCTCACTAAGATTTTCGATACCTATTGTTTAAAATTATTTCTTTTAAATGAGAACGCATTCTTAAAGATTTCCCTTTAGCTTTAATTTAAAGTTAAGGATTAAATTCCAGTAGGTAAAATACTCTGGTGTATTTCAGTTCGAAATAGATTGGAATGTCAAGTATTTGCTCGATTTTAAAAAAATCTGTTTGCTGGCGGTCATTTCATACATTTTAACAAGTTTTAAAATAAAAATTAATTATCACTTTAATGTTTAATTCTAACCATTCTCTTCATGTAAATCATTATTAAATGTATTGATGATAAATATAAAGACGTTATGTCGCGGCCAGTATTCAGACTTCTGTAAATAAAATTTTTCTTCTTTTATGTGCCACGTCTCTTCAGGGCGTAGGCGACAATGGCTCTTCACATCATTCTGTTCTTGTAGCACTTAATAAGTTTTGTCTTTTTGTTCTGTTCTGCCATTCATTTGCTCAAGCCCATCAAGTATGTTACGTGTTGCTTTCCTTTATACCTCTATCTCACCATCCGTCCCATGAGTATCAGGTTTTCCAAGCCCTTCTTCCTCATTACGTCCCCGAGAAATTTCAACTGCCTCTTCCTGATGTTAAGTATATGTTTCCTTTTTGTTTACATTTTCTCTAAAATAAGTACCTCCACTATTTCGGCATAAATTTTCTATATTGAAGTTTAAAATGAATTTTTTACAATGAAAAAACATTCTTGAAGATTTCATTTTAGCTTTAATTGAAAGTTTAATAACTAAATTTACGATTTCTATTAATTAAACAATTCTGGTGTATTTCAGATAGAAACTATATACATTTGATTGTTAAATTTAATTTCAAATTTTAAATTTTCTTAAAAACGGCCATTTTCTTAATTTTAAGAAATTTGTAAACAAACACAAATTTATCGATTTTTAAAATATTTAAAAAATTCTGACACGTTATTTTAGTAAAATTAAAAATTTAAAGTTAAATTAATCTGATTTCAAAAGAAATCTTTGTTATTATAGCATAAAAAAAATAATATACATCCAATTATTAACGAGCGGTCCCGTTCGTCTGTTCGATCTCATTGATAATGGTTGATTGACGAGCCGATGACAACTACTACTGATGACCATAAATGACATAATTTTTTTGAGTCTGAGTTTTTAAAAAATTATTATATTTGGTATGACACACAAATACAATACATAAAATAAAATTATTTAGTGAAATAGTAAATGAAAAAAAAAAAAATTAATTTAAAATTTAAAGTTTACACTTTTGAACGGAAAATACAACTTATAACAAACGAAATGTTTTGAAAAGGCCACGTAAAGGGACAAAACCCTTAGATCACGTGACCTTGTTATAATAATGGCAATTTCTGTATATCATACATGGAAATAAGGAATGTATTAAGTAAAAAAATACAACATAAAAAATTATTTTTAAAAAAAGTAGCGCAACTAAATTTATTAAACTTAGCAATTTTGGATTCGTAAATTTTTTTTCTACTTAATTACTACATAATATCGAGGAACCCTCCTAATACAGAGCTTTACACGATTTAAAACTATTACTAAAATTTCTTAAAAAACGAAAAAAATCTTGTAAAAATTAATTATTCATCAGAAAAAAACTATTTCTTCAGACAATAATGTCCTTAATATTACTTATTTACAAAAGCAATTAAAAGCTCTTCTAATTAAGTAATATCATAGTTTTATTGGATTCATTATTTTTCAATTCAGAGCAGATTTTCAGTTAAATAGCTCAAATTTGAAAAAAAAAAAAAAAGTTAATTATTTACCATCTTCGAAGACTCCTACTTTTAACAAAAAAAAAAAATTCAGGAACCAAAAAGGTTTTGGGCGAAATTTCATTAAATTAAGTAAATGTGGGGGTAACATATTTTAAAAAAATATAATTTTTACAAAATTTTCTAAAAAAAATTTAAAAAATAATTTCATTGATTTGTGAATAAGTCCTGAAAATTTCATTAAGATTGGACAATTATTTTATTTTTACAAGAATTTCCAAATCAATGTTTTCAACGGTAAAAAACGCAAAAAAAAAACTGTTATTTTAAACGTCGCCGCGATGACGTAAACAAAGACGACTTTAACCAAAATTTCGAACGTGTTAGAAAATATTAAAAAATTTCAAAAATAATTAAA
The DNA here is from genome assembly GCA_903632075.3 of Acanthosepion pharaonis. NCBI lineage: Eukaryota > Metazoa > Mollusca > Cephalopoda > Sepiida > Sepiidae > Acanthosepion > Acanthosepion pharaonis. The sequence goes on along the minus strand of CAHIKZ030004570.1, from coordinate 252,118 downwards.
AATACTTTTTTTCTTTCATCTTAATAATAACATAAGCATTTTGACGATAATACTTTATTTTTTCTTTAAGTTTGTGGTATTTTTTCATTACGCTATGCTGTTTTTTTTCGCGAAAACAGTGGACATGCTTACTCTAAAACCTCCTTGTTTCTCACATGTTCGGCTCATGATATCCTCAGCATCCTCCTGTAGAACTACATTTCTGTTACTTTGAGTCTATTCTTTACCTCTGAGGAGATTGTCCAGCATTCGCTGCCATACAGGAGGACAGTTACCACGTAACAGTTCAGTAATCTTTTTTTTTTTTGTTTCCAACGAAATTTTCCTGTCTCATAATACTCTGCTTAGCTTTTTGTTGGCCATCGTCTTCGGATCTCGGTGCCGCACTTCCCGTCCTGTTAGAACACTTCCGAAATATTTAAATTTCTGTAGCTGCTTGATTTTAGTATCCCCGACCTGTAATTTGCATTTTGGGCTCATCTTTTTCATGCATATTGTTCTAATTTACTTTATTTTATTCAAGTAAATATTTATTAAAAATTTTAAAATGTTTCTTTTTATCCAATATCCGAACATTTCATTAAAAATTAGAATAAATGTGTCACTTTAAAAATTGGGGATTTTCTTCGAATTCTTGACGTCTGCAATTTATTTTAATGCAAAAATATTTATCGTAAAAAACGTAAACAAAAGACGTCAAACTTTAATCGGATAATATTGTAACGCTTTTCGCTTGTTTTCAATTTAATTTTGCTACATTTCCTTTAAATAAATATACTGTACGCATATTACACACAAATAACCTCTGAAATATAATAAAGATAAAGATAAACTGTAATTTAAAAAAAACAAAAACTTTTCAAATTCAATATAATATTTGCCGTAACTGATGGATCATTTTTAGTTTTAGATAAAAAAAAAGTTTACTTACAATTTCCTTGAAAATATTTTCCAATTTTGCCTTAAAAAAAAAATAAAAAATAAAAAAAAAAATAAACAGAAGAGCCTTTAAATTGTGTTATTCCGACGTAATTTTTTCGATGTTATTTAGTTGAAAATCTTTCATGACGTAGTCTTGTTCTTTTCCCTTCTCAAAAATCGACTTCCAAAATTATCGTCTGCTTTCCTCAAATTTTACGCCGGAAAAAATTTAAGAGGAAAATTAACTTTCAACTTTTATTTTGCTTACGTAAATAATTTTATAATATTTTAACGTATTATTATTATTATTATTATTATTATTATTATTATTAAAAACTAAATAAGCTAACATACACTTTTATTTTAATCATTTAAATAATTTATGTATATTTTTTAGGTACCTCCACTTTTTCGAGGTAAAACAACATAGCATGATGAAAAAAGCCCACAAACTTAATAAAAACAATTTTTTATCGTCAAAATGTTTATGTTATTATTAAGAAGAAAGACCGAGGTATTTTTGATTATTTTTTAAAATTTTTTGAATCCTTTCTAGCACGTTCGAAATTTTGGTTCAAAATCTTGTTTTGTTTACGTCACCGGTAGATGTAATAATTACAATTACTTTTTTGCGCCTTTTTTCGGTGAAAACAAACTGGTTTGGAAATTTTTGCAAAAATCAAATAATTGTCGGATTTTAATGAAACTTCCAGGACTTATTCAGAAATGAATTAAATTGTTTTTGAAATATTTTGTTTTAGAAAATCTTGGTAAAAAATATTTTTTGTTAATGCTACCCCCCCCCATTTACTTAATTTCATGAAATTTCGCGAAATTTCATTTTTTTCATAATTTTTTATTAGTTAGAAGAATGTAAATCTTCCAATTTTTTTTCAGACTTTTACTATTCTAACTGAAAATCTCCTCCGAATAGTAAACTAAAGTAAGTGTAATCAAACTATGACATTATTTAATTAGAAAAGCTTTTAATTGCTTTTGTAAATAAGTTATATTAAGGACACTATTGTCTGAAGAAATAATTGTTTTTCGACGAATAAAGAATTTTTACTAGAAATTTTTCATTTAAAAAAAAAAAATAATTATAATAATTTGTAAAAGTTTCAAAATCAAAAAAAAATTACGAATCCAAAATTAAAAAGATTAATAAACGTCGTTTTACAATTTTATTCCTAAAATAATTTTTTAATGGTCCCCATTTTTCATCTATGGTAGCCTACACATAGCATTATTTGAAAAGATCACGTGCTTGGATTGATGATAACAGAAAAATGTTTTTTAGCTAATGTTAATTAAAGTTTATTAATTGTTAATGATTAAACAATATTTTGATTATTATAAAAAAATTCCAGCTCAATGTGTTAATTTTCTTGTTTTCATCCGTTATTAAATTTTAAGATTAATTTAAGAAAAATTTATAGTACTTTAATTTTTTTTAGTTTTTCATAAAGCATCTTCAAACGTAACTAAAAGTCAATAAAATATTAGATAATTGCTGAAAATATGTTCTTTTGTAAACATTACTAGGTAGTTAAAAACAAAACAAAATGCGTTCACTTAAATTTCGTAAATTTATATCAATTCTGGTCATCCATACTAGCTGTCATCACATCGGCACTTATCGTTACGTCAATAAAGATGAAAGAAAAACAGGACCCATCGTTAAGAAATGTTTGTATATTACTTTTTTGTGCTATAAGTAAGCAATGTTTACTTCAAATTAGATTAATTTAACTTTAAATTTGCTAATTTTACTCAAATAACATCCGATATTTAAATTCTACAGCTTTTGATCAAAAGAAGGATATCTTGAGTCAATACTTTTCAGCAATGACCCCCAAAATAGTTGGAATGAAATGCAGCTCAGATATAGTAATACGTGCTTTTGAGTACTATTCAACATCACAGTCATTGTATAATAGATTAAGACAGGGTTCTGAATTACTATCATTAGCAACATTAAGAAAGATGACATCAAAATTTTCAAAGCTTAATGAAAAATCTTTTTTGCTATCTGTATTTGATACTTTTAATGCTAGTCAAAAAGGGTGCATTATTCTCCATGATGAAGTATATATCAAGGAAATGTTACTATATCATGGCAAACAACTATTTGGTAAGTCAATTGACAATCCATCTGTACTTGCTCAAACAGTACTTAGTATAATGTTGATGGGATCCAAAATTTCTTACAAGATTGATTCCAATTTTAAAGTTAACGTCAACCTTTTTATTTGAACAAATTTAGTTAACAGTTCAGGCCATCGCCTCTGTACCAGCTGATGTAAAGGCTATTATATGTGATGGCAACCAAGTAAATCAAGCTTATTTTAAATTATATCCTACATTCCTTGAAAAACCTTCTTTAAATGAACATAATAACCATTGCTTTTTCAGTATGTTCATCTGTTGAAAAATATTTCCACTGTGTGGCTCACAGAAAAGACAAGAGAACTAATTTTTCATGATAATAAAGTAAAACAAGTTGCAAAATGGGCATATCTTACACAGTTATATCGTTTTGATTCTGAAAGACTAGTTAAAATTTCAGATTTAAATGAAATTTCCATTACACCAAAGCTCATCGAAAGACAACAGGTTTCTACTTGCCTCAGAGTGTTTTCAGAAAAAAAAAAATATACATATAATGCACTTCTATCGATTCTGGAATAAGTGCGGATAAGAATGATACTGCAATCTTCATAAACAAAGTTTTGACATGGTTTAGAATTTTAAATGTTCCGACCCTTCAAATTGATAATCTACGCAATGACCTTCTACAAGCTGAAATCAAATCTCCGAATGACAGCTGACTTGATTTTATCATTGGATTTGGTCAAATGGCTCTTAATATGGCTAGCAGTCAAGGTAATTTTATAAAACAATTATCCAAACACACTGCTAGTACCATAATCCATAGTTGCAATTTTACTGCAAGCCATATGTGCTACTTAGGCAATTTGCAACTGATCCATTAGAAAAAGAAAATAGTAAAATTCGTTTACACATTTCGGTTGGTGTTCTCCAGCCTTCTTCAGATACATCATGTTGAACCCAGTAACTTTAATGGAAATTTGAACTTAACTTTTTATTCAATCCATTGTGGTAGATTGAATAAAGGATTCAGTAATACTGTAAATAGTGTGAATGTTTCTGCTTCAACATTATGTGGATCATATCTTTTACTAGAAATCTAAACTACTTCTTTGTTTTGTTTAATACTTATCAGTGTCCACAACAAAAATACATATTTTCATTTATTTAACATTCAACACAGCTTATTATACTCAGGTTTGGGTCAAAATGTTATTATTATAATAATATTAATAACATTAACAAATTAATATGTTATTAAAAATGTTGTATTCTCAAACTTAATTTCCTTCCAAATTTTCTTAAAATCAAATATTTTTCAATAGCCCTCCAGTTCTGGCTCTCAGTTACACCACGAGCAGACCTGGAGTATATAGTATGCCATGAACTAAATACAAATTAGAGACATGTCATGACAGATCAATTCATGTTAAGTAAATCAATAATGCTTTGCGGCAATTTATAACATCAACTTAAGATTTTTCTTGTTAAAAAGTTGAATAATTTAACATAAAAAATAGTGAATTTTATATAGTTTTTTTTCCAGGTTTAGCATGGGCAAAACAAATTCACGCATTTGGACAAAAAAAGAACCCAGAATGACGTCAAAACCCGCGAAAATTGTTCATCCTTTAATAGTCAGTTGTGCTTAGTTTAATTTGTAACATATATAAACCTAAGTAGAAAAAAGCAAATGTTGATAAATTATCGAGAGTTACAAAGCACTGCCCGGGGCTCCCAGTCAGGCTTCTGCCCCCAGTTCGGGGTTAGAACATGCCGGCCTTGAAAATAAGCATACCATTAAATTATTCCATCGTAACCAGGTGCACCTTAATTATAAACTGCATTAAAAAAAAAACAAAACAAAAAAAAAACAATTAAAAACAATTCACCGGTACATATCACTCAACGATCCTAACAAACACCTAGGTACCACCACAGATTTGCAATACTTAAGGTTTAAAATGAATTTTTATCAATGAAAAATCTTTCTTGAAGCTTTTAATTTCAAGCTAATAGAATATATTTAATATTTGCAGTAATCAAAATACTTTTTCTGTATTTCAAAACTGATTTAAATTGAATGGAAGGCGTTTTCATTAAAATGGTGATTTTAACGCCATTTTTAGCCTCCTGTTTTTTTTTTTTTTTTTAAAAAAAACTTTCAAAAATAAAATATATTTTTCTGGAACTTTATTTGAGGAATATTATCTGATTTAAAGTTTAATTAATCTGATTTGAAAGAAATATTACTTCAAGTTTAAAATATCATAGAAATGCGTTTTTTTTTTTTTTTTTTTTTTTTTACACGGCGGTGGCTGTTTATTTAACATTTTGAAATGTTGGCAGCTTGAATGCCAGATGGAAGTTTATCTAATGTTTTGTACGGTGGATATATCTATAAAACACAATGGAGATATATAACATGAACGCCTTTTTAATAAAATTTTTATGTATTCAGTAATCTTAAAAATTTAAGAAAATATTTTCTGTAATCTAATGTTTTATGGAATTTTAAATACTTTGGCTTTAAAGTTACTATAGTTATCGCTCTTATCTTCTGGCAATGTCGTGTATGGAAGTCCGTATCTATAAAAATCTTATATTTATACACAAATAAAAATTCAAAATTATTTTTAAAATATTGATGTTCGCTGAAAATTTTCTATTTATGATTAGTAAATACAGTTTTTACTTAATAATAATATCATCTAAAAGGCTCAAAGTAATGCAGAAATTTAAAAGATTTAAAAGTTTATAAATTATTTTTATTAAATTTAAAACAAAATGAAAACAATACTTGTAAAAATTAATTATTCATCGAATTTTATTTTAATTTGATAATTGTGTCCACAATATTATGCATAAACGCAATTAAAAGCCATTATAATTAAATAATGTCTTAGTTTGTGGGGTTCCTGTTTGACAAAATAAAAATAAATAAGAAATTGTGGATTTAAATTCTCCAAGGAGTTCTATGCATCAAGCAGTACAAAAATTAATTTTTCGAAATTTCTTAAGCTTAAATAAGTAGGAGTAACAGATGTAGAAAAAAATTACCAAGACTTTCTTTAAAAAATCCTCACTTAATTTAATTCATTTGTGAATAAGTTCTCAATTTCATTAAAAACCTGACAATTATTTGGTTTTTGCAAGAATTTCAAAACCAATTTGTTTTTCAACGCAAAAAGACGCTAACATTTTCTATACTAATCTTTGATCCCCACGCTGACGTAAGAAAAACAAAAGATTTTAAACCAAAATTTTGAGCGTTCTAAAAAGGATCAAAAAATATAATTTAATAATCAAAAAATCCTTTATTTTTTCCTCTTAATAATAGCATAAAGATTTTTGTTTTTTATTAAGTTTGGGGCATTTTTGCTAATTTTTTAGTGAATTAGTACCTACCTAATATTTATCACCTACTATAAAACGTTTAAACAAGTTTAGAGCACCCAATTTAATTATTACCAACAACACTGGGCATCAAAAATTTCCCAATGTAAAAATAATATTGTCTATGGATTCTCATGTACCCTTGGAGATTGCACCTCCAACACTCATAACCAAAAAATAAATAAATAAATAAAAAATAAAAAAATAGCATTAAATACTTACATCGGATACGCATGCACCACGTTCTCTTGCACAGTGACCTGTAACCTGTCGAAATTCAGCGCAATCCGTGTACATATCGACAAGCACATCATGATTGACCAAAATATAACTATCAACATAAGACAAATACTAATCGATAACACCAAATTACTCTACAGAACCCAATGCAAGGAAATACTCAAAACATTAGAAGCTATTATTATGCAAAATAAACAGCCGACATTAAATAAAATATCATTCATCATAGGAAATGGTATCTTGAAGTGCACATGATATAATTAATATCCGCATATATAATATTAGTATAGAAATAAAATAAAATAAAATATAATAAATAAATCGCACTTTTTGTGCAGCCTCGTTCCCAATAGCCATTATATATGATGTCACGCTAGATCATTTATAATGTCCAGTTTCTAAAAGAATATCAAGATGTAAACAAAGGAATTCTAACTACTTCACAAACACCATTCTGGTTCTTGATAATGACTGCAATAGCCGAAAGTACTTAACAAAAATAAAAAGTATGAATTTCTGGCAGTTTATCCACATTTTTGAGCACAATACTGAAGAACTTATCCGAAAATTGGTAAAATACAGGGTAGCCACTGAAAGATACAAGATAAAAATAACTTTTACAAACATATGAGTATTGGACCATTTGAATCTTCTATGGAAACATTTTTAAATCCAGTTTCAGAATCTTCTGAAGCGATGTTCTGTTGATGCCTAGTTGAGCAGAGTGATGATGGGTAAAAACTGATGGATCCTCAAGGAGGCTCTACCGTACAGTTTCCACCGTTGTGTCAGTGCGTACAGTGAGCTTAGGACCTCTTCCCGGAAGATAGCCGACTGATTCAGTTCTTTCAAACAGGGCAATTAGGTTCCGAATCATATTATCGCTAGGAGATACTCTGACAGTAAAATGTTGCCGGTAAAAATATAAATAAAATAAGTGGAAGGTAACAGAGTAAATAAAAATGGTTTTTTTTGTTTTTTTACCAGGATTTTCTAAAAAGGAAACATTTTTAAAAAGATTCCATTCTTTTGTGAATAAGTCTTGAAAATTTCATTAGAATCTGACAATTATTTGATTTTTGCAGGAACTTCCAAATCAATGTTTTTCCCCAAAAAAGATGCTAAAAGATCCGTATACTAATCTGTCACATAAACCTCACCCCCACCCGCCGCTGACACAAAAAAAGTTTTTTTTAACCAAAACTTCGAACGTTCTATAAAGGGACAAAAAATATAATTTAATAATGAAAAAATCCTTTGGCCATTCCTCTTAATAATAGCATAAAGATTTTGACGATAAAAATTTATTTTTATTATTTTGGGGCTATTTAGTTATCATAATATACCCATTTTTTAGTGAATTCGTGGAGGTACCCTATTTTCATGTGTATTAGATCTCAGCAAAGATCTAATCTGAATCAATTGTGCCATCGAGGCAAAAATAAATGTAATGTTTTCATAATCATAAACAAAACTCATCAACCTTTCTTCACCCAAACAATAATAAGGTAGCAATTTTGAAAACCTTACATAAAACACTTGAAATTTTCAAAACTCAACATTCTGTTAACTTATTTTAATTTTCACATTTGTAATAGTACGATTTTTGGGATTTTATGGACCTCCCAAAAGATTTTTTATATAGTCTAACATTGAACAAACAAACATATGCAATTTCATATTTTTACAGAAATATATTGTAAGCATAGTTTTCGTTGAAGGCATGAACAGACTTAACAAACAAGATTTTGAAGGAAGAAAATCAGACAGAATATATAACAAGTACATTTGCAACAAGGAGAAAATATATATATATATATATATATAGTGAGCGTCTGTAGACACACAGTTGGTTAATATAGAATTGTTCAGTCCCGTAAAAAATGAGATATTTTTTTTTAATGTAAGCTCATTCAGAAAAGTGAAGGATAACGATAAAGTGTCGTTGAAAAAATTCATTCAGTTGTAATCTACACACACTCAAAACTAGGAGGCATCCTGCTTAGGGAGAAGTGAGCCAATACTGTAGTGAGTGCGAAATAATAATTCCTCCTTTCCCCCCTCACTTTAAAAGAGCTGAGTAAAAAGACAGAAAGGAATTCGTGTAAAATTTTCCTTGAACAATTGCAAACCATATCTTTACAGAAAACGAACGATGAGCTGAAAACAAGACAGGAATAAATTCGCGAGCCCAGGTGAAATTATTTTGTGATAAATGAAAACTTTGTCTCCACAGAAATTAACTGTTGAGTCAAGGAGAAGAAACAAAACAAAGTTTCATTAAAATTTGTCAATTATTTGACTTTTGTAAGAATTTATAAATTAATGGGTTTTTTCACCGCAAAAAGACGCTAAAAATTATCTATAATAGATAATTTTAGCGTTTTTACAACCCCTTGCTGACGCAAAAAACAAGATTTTTAACTAAAATTTCGAACGTTCTAAAAAGGATTAAAAAATATAATTTAATAATAAAAAAATCCCTTAGTTTTCTTTTAATAATAGCATAAATGTTTTAACGATAAAACATTGCTTTTATTAAGTTTGAGGCATTTTTGCATCATGGTATGCCTAATTTTTTAGTGAATCAGTGATGGTACCTACCTAAGATAAAAATATGGTTTCATGGTATGCTATATTTATGGGTTGATGTGCTCAATATCAAGGATGGAGCGTATGTAAATATAAAAAAAATGCTCATAGAAGTCAACACCCAGCGGCGATAGTCTGTTTCATGCTTAAAAGAAATATTCAGGCCATGTGTGTTACTCATTACTTATACACAATAGCCCCAAGAATAATTTGAAACATAACCGCTACCTCTCGCCAGTAACCATTAGAATAACATAATAGACCTACTCACAATTCAACATATAAAAGCATATATAAATTATCAATACAAAACACAAGACAGAAGATGTCTCCCGACAGGAACAGAACCTGTATTCAATTTTAATTTCAGAAACTCTTCAAGCCAAGCGTTCTTTAACATTAAACTACAGGAAGCTATTACAGAAAAGTAAGACTTAATTACCCAATTTCAGAAAAAATTGATTTATACTAACTTTATTTTCGTACCCGAAACGAAAACAATGTAATTTTGAATTGTAATGAGAAGTCTTTTAACGGAACCAGAAACCCATTCCTAAACAACAAATAAGGGATAAAACTTTGCTCTGAATTAGACTGGGGCGATAGGCGAACCTATCTACTCCAATTTCCATGAGGGAAATTTGGTCTCGGATCTTCAGACAAAATTTTAACCCAATCTTGTTCTCCAACACTTTCACTCTGTCGTGACCCTGCAAACCGAAACTTCTTAAGTTGGAGAAAATGTCTTCATTTGACCAAATTCTTCTCGGTAATATGATGCAAGTTGCAGTAGAGTAGGTACCATATTGCCCTACTGTTTATCTGCTACACCTGGAGAGAACTAACCCAACTAGTCTACGTGCGTGTGGATGAATGCCTGTCGTCTATGTCTATGCCCATGTCCATGTGAATGATTGCCTCTTCTTGTCACGAGTCCTTGTATTTATGGGAAACAGGTATCTTTCATGTGTCGATATACAAGTCGTATATCAGTATAATAACAGGAACATGAGAGCAATTTGATGATTTAATCCTTTTGTTACATACTAGCGGATCCAGACGAATTCTGAACCCAAATTGAAAATGAATGTAGAATGGTAGAGCAGTATTAAAATTAACGAAATATGGGTGTAGGTATTTCTTTCTAACAGTTAAGTCATGAGTTCTAACCTAGACAATTCCAGGTGCAAATTCAATTTATTGTAATTAAATCATTTTCGCTTCTCCAACAGTCCACTATAAACAAATGAGATCCTACGATACTTTTGGTATGCTAGTAAAATCCAAATTACTTAGCTTAGATTTTCAGCTCAATCTCTCAAGTAAATTTCCATTCTAACAGGCACCACTCACTTGTAAAATATAGATCAGTAACATGTTTACATTCTTCCGTTACCTACTCATAATTTACCCCACGTAGTAAATTACAACCACAGTAATATTCCTATTTCAACTGGTCACCAGGTAAAAATTCATCTTCTGCTAAACTCCACACTAGTAATTGTTTCACGTATAGACAGTTGTAGAATAGTTTTCACAGTGGAGGCTTGTATTTCGCTAAGTCGGTCATAAAAAGGGTCCGACGTACAAAACGTTAGGAACTTGAAAGTTGAAGTTAATGACGCAACAATCTAGTTGTGATGGTTGATACTTCAATGTCCGACATCGACTGACTGACTCACTCAACACCACTGAGTATTTATCGTTCCACCCACGAGGACCGAATATGGCAAAAGGCCGGTTTTAATGTGGGTATCCCCGAGCCCGTAGGCTCGGCCAAAAATATAGCCTTTGAACCCGCCTAGACGGGTTCAGGCCCTGTCTACCTCCCCGGACGAAACCTTGCCCTTCCGGGTTCCTCTCTGCTAACGCAAGGAGTTCGACAGAAGGCGTGCGCAGTCAAAGACCGCGAGACGCCACTTGGTATTTATCATTTCACCCACGGGAAACGAATATGGCACAAGGCCGGTTTTATTGTGGGTTTCTCCGAGCCCGTAGGCTAGGCCAAAAAAAATAGCCTTTGAAGCCGATTAGACGGGTTCAGGCCCTGTCGCCCTCCCCGGACGAAACCTTGCCCTTCGGCAAAGCCTTGTCCGGGTTCCTCTCTGTTAACGCAGAGAGTTCGACAGAAGGCGTGCGCAGTCAGAGACCGCGAGACGCCACTTGGTATTTATCATTTCACCCACGGGAAACGAATATGGCACAAGGCCGGTTTTATTGTGGGTTTTTCCGAGCCCGTAGGCTCGGCCAAAAAAATAGCCATCGAAGCCGATTAGACGAGTTCAGGCCCTGTCTACCTCCCCGGACGAAACCTTGCCCTTCGGCAAAGTCTCGTCCGGATTCCTCTCTGCTGACGCAGAGAGTTCGACAGAAGGCGTGCGCAGTCAAAGACCGCGAGACGCCACTTAGCCCAATTGGCCACTGCTGCTACTACTTATTATCTGTGGGAGAGTCTGTTACAATAGAATAGGTAATGTTCTGGTATAACATAGGCTAACCTGGTATATGAAATTATAGAGAATCAGAGTAATTCATTAATAGCCCACGCTTTAGGACTTCTGCAACCTGCTTTTCTCTGTGAATTCTTGAATCAGATAAATAGTGGCCTGGATCTGTTTTGCTCATCTATTTGCTGACTGCTAAACGACCAGAAGTTTGTTAATTTCGATTATATAAGAGGTACATCTATACTGGTGAAAAGACAATATTGCTTAATTGCTGTATCTTATTATAGAAAGTTTTGATTACATTACTAAAAGAATTTGATTGGGAAAGTAAATTTCATGCATTCAAATGGAAGACCTGAAACTGCGCAGTAGTTTTTGAGGATGGAAATAAATTCACTTCAATTTCAGTTGCGGATCAACTATAATAAAAATCTGTGACAAGCGTGACTTGTTGAATTGCAATTTTAATTAATTTTGTCTACGTGCGTGTGGATGACTGCCTTTTATGTCTATGCCCATGTCCATGTGAATGACTGTCTCTTGTGTCTTCTTGTTACGAGTCCCTGTATTTACGGGAAACGTGTTTCTTTCAGGTGTCGTTATGGGAAACAGGTTTCTTTGTCGATATACAAGTCATATATTAGTAATTTAAATACATTCAGATATTTAGGTTATATTCCGTCTTTTATACAGTTGCTTTTGCCAGAGAAATTTTATCTAATTCTATGTATCGTTTGTAAAAAAATAATTCCAAAATAGCTGCAAATATTATCTGTCTATATTTCTGAGATGAGGTATTATGTACATCATTTACATTATTCGGACTATTGTCCTCATCTTTGTCGCCATATTTATTATAACGTTTCGACCGTTGTACGCTCCGGCCTTCTTCAGGTGGTTGGAATGTCGAACAGAACCCTTTATTTCGCTCACTGTTCTAGTTCCACGTGCCATGTTTCTGGTGTTCTTGAAGCCTTACCTTAAGGGAGCGGCCTGTCTCCCCTTTATATTTCTTTCCGCAGCTGCACGGGATAGCGTACACACAGTCTCTAGTCATTTTCTCCTCTATGGGGGTCTTATTCGGGAGAGATATCTGCGAAGTGTCGTCAAGCTTTTGAAGGATTTCCTGATGTTATATGGACCGCAGATCCTTTGTATTTTCTCTGATAACTCCTTCATATAAGATAAATAGACTGTTTTCTGAATGTTGTTGTCCTCCTCTTGTACCCGCCTATCCCAGGTTTTTTGGGCTGCTGCCATGTACCCAGGGTATTTGTTACGTTGTAGGGTACTACTTATACTGACTAATTCTTTTTCTAATATCTCTGGGTCGCCAATTATGACTTTTGCTCGGTGTTGTAAGCATCGGTCGATCCCTTTTTTTACGCCGTATGGATGATAGGAGTTGAAATTGATGTACTGTCCGATGAATGTCGGTTTACGGTATACGGATATCTTGAACCTATGCTCTGTTCGAGACTTTAGCAAATCCAGTAATGGTGTTGTGTTGTTACTCTCTTTCTCCATTGTCTACTATATCGAAGGTCTTATTGAGTTCAGAAGGTCCAGCAGAACCTGAACATCTTCCTTGTGTGGCCACAGTATGAAGGTGTCATCTACGTACGTAATTGGCTTTAGAGATATAGATTCTAATGCCATTTCCTCAAAGTATTCCATGTATATATTCGTCATTGCTGGTGATAATGGCGAGCCCATTGCTAAGCCCTCATCCTGTCGATATATGTGTGACCGCATTCCGAAGTGTGTTGTTTGTGTACAAAAATCAACATCTCCATTAGACTATCTATTGGTATACTGGTCCGTTCTTCTAGGGATGAGTCAGAGGCCAATCTGTTTTTGACTACTGAGAGTGCCTCCTCCGTGGGTACCTTGGTGAACAAACTCAGCACATCCAAGCTCACTATCTGGTTGGATAGGATGGGAGCATCTTTGATTATTTACACGAAGTGGGCGGAGTTCCAGACATATGAAGGAGACTTTCCGATCAATGGGTCAATTATATCTACAAGGAAGCGACTCAGAGAGTGGCACACAGATCCTTAGTAACTAACAATCGGCCTGAACGGAATACCGTCTTTGTGAATTTTAGGGAGACCGTATATGTGAGGTAGCTTGGTGTAATACTACGATAACTGCCTATACATCTTAGGTGCGAAGTGATCCTTGTTCTTGATTAGTATCTGTGACAGTTTGCGTTCAGTTTTCATTGTAGGATCCTTTTTTACATTGCTGTAGCTACCATTGCTAATGAGGTCTTCCAGCTTTCTTGTATAATCTGATTTGTCCATCACTACAGTCGCATTGCCTTTGTCAGCCAGTAGTATGATGATGTTTTCGTTCCTCTGTAGGGATCCGATCGCCAGCCTCTCCAATTTCGTGATGTGAGACCTGAGCGGCTTGGCCTACTTCAAGGTCTGTCTCAACTTCCATTTCAGTTCATCCGTCTGTGCCTAAGGGATGTTCATGGCCACCTCCTCGACTTTGGCAATGATGTCCAAGTATGGCACTCGCCTGATGGTTGTGGCTAAGTTGAGACCCTTATTCAATACTGACTCCTCAGAGGCACTCAGCTGATATTAGCTGATGTTGACTATTACTTTAACTGGCAGGTGATGGACCTTGTGCGTCACCTTCTGATCTTTCAATCTATTTAAATTTGTACTTGACGACCCTTGATTACATCGAATTCATGTCTGAAGGATTTATCCAGGTCATTTTGGATCCTTCTCTGGTCTTCTTCATAGAAATGAATACAATATAGGAACCAGTAATAAGGAGTGCCAGAGAAAAGCGATAATAACAAAAAAATTGCAATATGAGATCTGGTAAAAAACATGCAATGGTAACAGCAAAAATTGCAATATGAGCACTGAGACTGAGACATTATAATACCCAGAAATTCGTACACAGATGTCCTCAAGGACACATGGCACAGTGGGTAAAGGCGTTAGTTAGATCCAGTGACAGGACCCAAAGAGTGTGAGTTCAATACCCGGTTATGGCAGAGGGAAATTAACAGGAGATAACTGATAACTGACATTTATTAAACATGGCACGTGGAGCTAGAACAGTCTACACCAGTGAACGAAATAAAGTGTTCAGTTTGACATTCCAACCACCTGAAGAAAGCTGGAGCGTATAAGGACCGAAACGTTGTAATAAATATGGCGACAAAGATAAGGGTAGTCCGAATAATGTAAATAATGTAGCTGCAAACATTCTATTGAAAATTTTACATTTATTCCTGCATAGATACAATAATCATAGTATAGCATCCGTCACTCTCGAGGGACCATGGATTATGCCCTTTCCTGGGCACAGGTCTTTCATTGATGTTTGGCCCTGAGGAAGCTAATTTCCTGAAAAAGTTTTTTAAGGGAAATATTTTCTAAATTACAACCTAGACTGGTACGACAGATGCAGTGTGTTTCATTATAAGGAAATGGCTTATATTACTTTACCATGTGATCAACGAGAAAGTTTTCAGGAAAATAGAAACTAAAAGTTCATACAATTTGAAATTTCTGGGACAAATAATAAGGAAAGAGAGAATAGAGAATTTAGAAGTCAAAGGGCATACTGAAGGCAAGGGAAGCAGGTTTAAAACAACGAGTAACTTACGTAAAACATTTTTGTGGCAGAGATAAATGGTAAAAGCTGAAATGTTACCTTGAACAAAAAAAAAGTTGTGGAGAGCGATATTTACCCACGTTATGAAATGATACTGCGCACAAAAGAATTAGTAGTCAGGCTACTATTTCTTTTGCATCATATGTTTATAAGGATATAATTCGTTTTGTCACATAAAAAATATATATATAAAAATACAGCAATCAGTTACCTTTATCATATATCGCACATTTTGTAAAAGACCGAAAATGAAATTTAAAACTTTCTTACATTGAAATTACTGGCTTAAAACGCTGCCATTTCATGGCCTAACTTTCAATTCTTCTAAGGTAACATAAGTATCTGTTCAAAAAAGCCTATGGATCAGCAAAACAAATACGATGATTAAAATTACTGATCCGTTTCACTTTTCTAAACCAGTATTTGACGTTCGTTCACTGATTGTAGGAAGTAGGTCAGAAATATTTCACATTTCTCGTACACAAACACCTTTTCAACTTTTACGAAATAACAAAGTTATTTTTGCTGTTTCCATTACAAAATGTTGGTCGGTGTGCTTTCTGATCTTTTTCAGTACTAATCTTCAAGGATTATGAACTAGAACATTAATACGCCCGATGAGTGTCTCATCGTTTAATCTGTTACACCCAATATTTTGTCTTTCATTGAGCATATAATCCTCTTGGATAAAGATTTGTTCAACTATCCTTATTGTGGAACGACACCATTCTCTAAATAATGGACTGTCTCTTCGCTGGAAAGCTGGACGAAGGTACTGAATCCATGAAGAAAACTGCAATTATATATAAGTTAAAAACATTAATTGTTTTATTTATTATTTGTTGTTATGTTTCATTTTTTTTACTTTACAGGACAGCGACATGACGTTCCACCTCAAAATGTCAACGGAATAACAACATTAAGCGGCAATAAATTCTGATAATGATTGCTTTTCTACTTCCAGGGTCTTTGTTTCTGTAGAAAGGTGAGAAAATAAATATTACCAAGGTTTCATTAAGCAGTAATTGTGAATCTGGTCACCAAAAATAAACTCTGGAGTACTCTGATGGAATGATTTCTTATGCTGGCCTCTCCAATTCTTGTCCCTTATCACTTCCATTATTAATGTGAATTTATTTCAAAAGTAGGTTTATTCAACTGTGTGCATGAGTATTGGGTATAGACTGATTAAATGTTTTAAGATTCCAGAAATTTAAGTTCTTCCCACGCACTTTTTGCCGATTGAATATAGTGTATTAATATGGCTGAAGAAACTTGGATAAGCATGGAATAATAATAATACAACACAAAATGTACGTAAACAAAATGTATTGAAACAAGGAAAAGGTACACAATATTTACAGTTAGTTTTGGTATATTCTTGGGAAGACTGTTCCTGCAGAATGGGTTGACTAAATCGCAGTCGGGCAGAGTCTCTGATTCGATCTCTTCTTCATTCTATTCTCTATCTCCCCCCTTCTTCTTCCGGTACCAACCCATATTTATATGGTCGGTACTCCACTTATGTAAATTAGGTGTATCGTACCACAACACCCTCCTCCCAAGCCTTGGAATCCCTTTTGGATTTCAAATTGGCTTCCTATATGGGTTGATGATTATGGCTATTTCTTTGTAGATCCATTTGCCTAATTTTAATATTTTTTCCGTTTTGGATTCACGTCCAATGGGTCCGTCAACTTCCGTTTCCTACCGGATCTTCTTGGTTCAGGTGTATTCTGTGGAGGTTCTACCTGAAACATATCATACATTATATCAATGGGATCTTCGTCCTCATCCGGTATACACTCTTCTTGCTCTATACCGTAATCTTTTTTAAGTTGGTTTTGGTGCCTTTTATGAGTATTCTTCGGCCCTTTAATTATGTAAATCAGGTCACCGATTCTCTTGTCCACTATGCCTCGTTCCCAGAACTCAACGTTGTTTTTATAGCACTTGAAAAACACCTTCTCTCCGGGAGTGTATCTTTTTTCTCGCTGTATACATGGTATTTTTTACTCTCTTTTTTCCTGGCAAAAGCTTGTCAAACACTGACTTAACTTTCCTAGCGAACATTAGTTCAGCTGGTGCCATGTTTGAGTGTGTTCTCTGGTTTGGCGTGATTCTGTATACTTGTAAGAATTGCTGAAGCGCCTTTTCCGTTGGAACTCCTGAGGCTTTCTTCAGAGCTCGCTTTAAAGTATCGACAAATCTTTCTGCGAGTCCATTAGACCTCGGATGATACGGAGGCGTCGTTATGTGGTTAATTTGATATAACTCACAAAATTCCTTAAATTCTTCAGAAGTGAATTGTGTACCATTGTCACTCACAATACACTCTGGCACACCGAACCGTGCAAATAGTTCATGCAAAAAAAAGTTGTTGTGGTATTGGACGTAGGCTTTTTACAGCGTAGTACTTCCGGCCATTTTGTAAAACTATCTACCACTATTAAGTAGTAAAAATCTTCTACTGGACCAGCGAAATCAATGTGTAATCTTGTCCACGGATGATCCGTCTTGGGCCATGGTTTGTGTACTATAGGTGGTGCCTTAGCTGCTAACGCACACCCCTTACATCGATGAACCATGTTTTCGATATCCACATCCATTCCTTTCCAATACACAAAGCTTCGCATTAAGCTTTTTGTTCTATTAATACCCGGGTGACCCATATGAAAGTCCCGAAGTATTCTTTTCTGCAGCTTCTTTGGTATTACTACTCTCTCACCATATAATAAAACTCCATCACCTATTGAAAAAATCTCCTGCACTTTTTGGTCATTTGCTACCATTTTGCTTTTAATTTCTAAAATGAAATCATCGCTTTCAGCTTCTTTTTTAATTTCATTTAGCGTAACCGGTAGCTCTCTTACAATGTTGTTTACCATGCTTTTCACCTCATAATCTGCTCTGATATTTGCAATAATTGATTCTTCGAATCTTTCTTCTTGACTCGGTACTAGTCTTGATAGACTATCCGCATGAATTATCTTTTTGGATGATAGGTGCTTTATGTGAAAATCATAATTGAGAAGAATGGTTCCCCATCTTAACAGACGATTTGCTGTATAAACGGGTAACCCTTTCTTTGAACCAAAAATGGTGATCAGTGGTTTATGATCCGTTTCAAGGATAAAATGTTTGCCGTGGATGTACCTGTGAAATTTTTGTATGGCAAAAATGATACTCAGTGCCTCTTTTTTTATCTGAGAATAACTTCTTTCTCCTGGGAGCAAAGTTCTCGAAGCGTGTGCAGTTGGTTTTCTAGAACCATCTGGCATTATGTGTTGAATACACGCTCCTATCCCGTATGAACTAGCGTCACTTGCCACTACAATATCCAGTTTTGGATTGTAATGGGTTAAAAAGAGGTCGGACGTAAGCATTTTCTTTATTTCATCAAAGGCTTTCTGACATTCTACCGTCCATTCCCATGCCTTGTCTTTTTTTAGCAGTTCATTCAACGGAGCTCTTAAATTGTACATTCCTTTAATGAACGCTTGATAATAATTTGCAAGCCCTAGAAAACTTTGTAGCATCGCCACATTAGTGGGCGTCGGCATGTCTCTAATCGCAATGGACCTTTCCGGATCTGGACATCTGCCATTTTTGTTGATTATGTGCCCTAAATACTTAATTTCCTCCAAACCAAATTCGCACTTTGACTCTTTGACTTTAAATCCAAAGTCCTGAATCTTTTTAAATACTTGATTGAGATGCTCTCGATGTTCGTCGACCGATTCGCTCCTTACTATGATGTCGTCTAAGTAAGCGCACGCAAAGTCTAAATCATTCAGCATGACGTCCATAGCTTGTTGAAAAATGGCAGGTGCCACTTTAATACCAAAAGGAAGCCTGTTGTACTTGAATAACCCTCTATGCGTGTTTATCCTAGTAACTTCGAACATTCCTCTTCGACGGGAATTTGGAGATAGGCATCTGATAAGTCAATTTTTGAAAATATAACTCCACCATTTAGCTTGTTAAAAATCTCCTCCGGACTCGGTAACGGGTAATGGTAGTCCTTAATTACCGAGTTCAACCCTGTCGAAAAATCAACGCAGACTCTGACTTGGTTTGATTTCTTTTTTATGCACACAATCGGCGCAGCCCATGAATTAGATTCTACTTTCGAAATAATTCCCATTTTTCCAACCTATCAAGTTCTTCGTTAATTTTCTCTACACTTGCGAAAGGCACATTACGTTTCTTTTTAAAAATTGGCATAGTATTTTCCTTTAATTCGAATTTGGCTTCAAACTTGTTACATCTTCCAAGACCAGGTGTGAAAGTTTCCGGAAACTTTTTTTTAATTCCTCATTAATGTCCTGTCTTGTTTGCGTATTACTTTCTACTTTTCTGCAGAAAGAGTTTAACGGTTTATCCCACAATTCGAATGTTTCAATAAAATCTGTACCCATCAAGTTTTCTCCATTTTCAGAATGAAAACTTTTATTTTTTTAACTATCCCGTTCAATTTCATGGGAAGTACAACCTCGCCTTCGAATTTAATTTCCTTTCCAGTCACTGTTCGAGCGCGTTTCGTTGACTTCATTATTGTAGGCCTTTTTAAAATTTTCCATGTTTTATAGTTCATTATTGTTAAATCTGAACCCGAATCGAGTTGAAATTTGATATTCTTTTTAAATATTTCAGTCGTCACATACTTCCTCAAATCTCTATCTGATTTGATATTTGAATTTGTTTGTCTAATTCGGCTATTGACTTTTTTTTTTCGTTTTACAACACGACCCTTTGTGACCATTCTTGTGGCACACGAAACATTTTTTATTTCTATATGGGCAATTTAACTCCCAGTGTCTTCCGTTGCACCGTCTACAATTAAATGGCGGAACCATTTTTTTTTCCTCCTCATTTTTTTCATTTAATTTTTCTTGTCTATTTTTAAAATACGCCGAATTTTTAATCCAATTTTTTTTTCTGATGGGTAATTTGACTGTTTCTTCACTTTTTTAATATAAGAGATACCAGCTTCTTCAATTTTTTGAGACTCTTTCTTTAAACTTACGGCCCGCTGACACTCCTCTGCTAACTTTTGCAGGGTAAGGTTTTGTTCAGATTCGAGTTTAGACAAAACTCTACGTCTTATTTCGGCACTCTTACTGGATACCAGTCCTTGAGCAAAAATTAAACACTTGAATTCTTCAACCGTAATCTCTGCCAATCTGAAATTGTCACAATGTCTATTCACTATAGATGCATAAGTTAAGTAATCCTGATCGTCGGATTTAGCTACATTCATCATGCATAACCATCGCTTATGCCAAAGCGACATATTTGCTCCAAACAACTCCTTTAGCAATTTCACTGTTTCCGAGAATTCCAATTCATTTGTTCTTCTCGGTAGAATAAAATCTACAAATTTGCTATGTTCCGCTGTACCTAGCTTTCTTAGTAATAGACTGACTTTTCTTGAATTCGACCAGTTTTCACAGTCTGTGTGGAAAATATCTTCATATCGTTTAAAGTACGCTTCAAACGTTTTTCCTTCGTCTGGCACATAGTTGAAAGTTTCCAACGAATTAAATATGATGTTATTAGAATATGAAGAGTTACTTTCATTTGCCTGATTGTTGTTTAATTTCTCCAATGTTAACTTTTGAATTTCCAAAACCTTGACATACATTTCTTCCTGTTCCCTTTGACGTTGCTGACTCAACTCCTCTTGCCTTTCTTTATAATTCTGCTGTGCTAATTGCTGTTCTCTTAATAAGGCAAACTGTTCACTTTGTTGTTGCAGACTCAACTGCTGGGATTTGACTAACTCAGCTTGACTCAACTGCTGGGCTTTAAACAATTCAGCTATGACTTTGGATAATTCCTCCATTTTTAGCTGATAGTGTTCATGCAACAAAGAATATACTTTTAAATTGTGTATCCACGAATATACTATAAGCAGACAAAAAAAAAATCGAAACAACTTACGCCTTTTTTAATTTTATGTCTTGCTTTATAAAATATTGTTGAGCAACCAAACAAAAAAAAAAAAAAACAAATTTTTTTTTTTTTTTTACAAGTTCGCTTACCTTTCAAAGTCGACACGTTGTATTTGTGCTCCTTTTAATTCCATGCATGTTTTTTTTTTAGTCGGCCAGCTTTTTTTTTTTTTTTTTTTTTTTTTTCTTCAGCTTTTTTTTTTTTTTTTTACGCCACCTTCCAGATTTTTCTGAGTGAACGTTCCTTTATGCTTAGTCGTCCTTTAACTAGTTTTTACTGTCCAAACTTCAGAATACTTTTCCGTTCCATTAGATGTTCGACTTTTAATTAATGATTTTTTTTTTTTCCTGGGTTCTTCCACTTGTCCCAATTGTTGAAGGCTATCAATTATTAATTCTTTTTTTTTTTTAACCTCCGTAACGTAAAGTTCTTTATACCTCGTCGCCATTGTTGAAACTTGGATAAGCATGGAATAATAATAATACAACACAAAATGTACGTAAACAAAAATGTATTGAAACAAGGAAAAGGTACACAATATTTACAGTTAGTTTTGGTATATTCTTGGGAAGACTGTTCCTGCAGAATGGGTTGACTAAATCGCAGTCGGGCAGAGTCTCTGGATTCGATCTCTTCTTGTAGCATGGGAAACGGTGGATAACTTCTTTTTCAAGACCTTTTTATCCAAAATTGTGTGACATTGTCACAACATATGTTTCCATGGCTTTTTGAAAAACAATATACCAATATATCAAAGTTGGCCAGTTTCTGTCTCTTACTGAAAATCAAAATAAATCCCTTTTTCCAAAGAGACGTTTTTTTTTCTCATAGTGTTAAATAGCACATCACATATGGTCTGTATTGACTACTTTTATTGTACTCAATAGGGCAGTTTAACCATCACTAAAAAGGAAAGAATTGATGAGAGAGAGACTGCCAATTTTTAGAAGTTGCAGACACGCGTGTTAGCGACAAGGCGAAAATTCTCACAAAGAAAATTCGGAGAGTGAAAGTTTTTTTTTCAAATAATCCCTCTCCCAATAAAGGACTCGTATTTTGAGGGTAAGAAGATATGATTTAAATATATTGCGAATATACATTTTCTTTTTTAGAAATTTAATTGTAGGCTGCCATATCGGTGGTTTTAGTAGTTGTCGATGTAGTTGTGCCGTAGACTTATAAAAGTTGCCTTGTGATAACTTGTTCTTGGCAGCATAAAGAGACCAGATTAAAGAAAGACAAACGTTTGTCGTAAAAAGAAAATGAATTTATGTTTCAATCGCAATGGTGGGGATATTTTTTTGTGTTACACAAGGTCGAGGTTTAAAGTAGGCTAACCGGTATTACCGCGGGAAAATTGTTCAAGCCTCCTTAGTACTTCTTCATTTGGGTACACCTCAAGCACCAGGAAATAACCCTATGAAAATCTAACAAAAGGTAATTATCAGTGCGCCCACGTCGTAAAAAAATGCGACACAAGGTCAATTTGATGTGCGTTTACTAGCAATACCGTGGAAAAAATTACTCAAGGCCCTTCCCCACTTGCCGTTTTGGGCATGCCTCAAGTGCCCGGTAATGGCCCCAGGACAATTGCAACAGTATATTCTACTGAATTAAGTTGTTGGGAAATATTAAATAATATGATATAGATTTATGTTTTTGTCATTTTAATGTGTTTTCTTCAAAAAATATAAATAAAAACTTATAGAGCAATAGAAGTAGGCTCAAGCGTTAGAATGCATATCTTATACGAGGACCCGAAACAATAAGGACTAGAAACAGTAAACCTATTTTCATCCTTGTCCTGGGGCTACAGTTTGGACGTTTCACTATACCCGACGATATTCCTCACCCACCCTGTGTTTAAACTTTTGATTTGAGATAGTGTTAAGCAATAATGATTGAAAGGCCCTCAGTGCTGAAGGGGGTGAGTCATAAAGAAAATGGCTTTCAGAATAGATAAGCGATTTTTGTTTATAGAAATAATAATAATGTTTCTTTGTGGAGGGATACAGTGATTAGTTTATCTCTTCTTAAATATACGGTAGTGTGAGATGCCCTATTAGAGCCGGCTTGTAAGTTAATAGGTCTCAGCCTAAGCAATGTTCTTGATTATGCAGTGATAGTCACTTAAACATTTAAATCACGGAACTTTGGTCACCGGGTATGCAGATAAAATTTTATCTTAAACTCTCTTTAGCTACTTCGCTCTGTCGCATAAATCTAAACCGAAACTCCTTAGGCTGAAGAAACTTTCATCAGTTGATCAAATTCTTCTCAACAGTATCAAGGGTTTAAGTAGGGGGATATATTTGTTAATGACCACAGATTACTACTACCTTACATTTTCCCTGATAGATATGTGGAAGGCAGCAGCATTTTGACTACTTCTGCCTCTGTGGATGGCTACTTGTATCCTCTGCCCACAGGGCTGGTGCAAGGGCCTCGTTCACCACGAATCTGACACAGAGCTCACCATTCAACTACATCTCACTTTGCATAAGATAGTATTCAAACAAAATACAAATTTTATTGTAACCTAATTATGTACAATAATGGATCATATGCAATAAAAAGGAACAAGTTAACTAGAAAAATTGAAACAAATAATGAAAATAAATGCCATGTCTGTCTATATTTCTGAGTTAAGGTATTACATACACTATTTACATTATGCGGACTATTGTCCTCATTTTTGTCGCCATATTTATTACAACGTTTTGGCCGTTGTACGATCCGGCTTTCTTCAGGTGGTTGGAATGCCGAACTGAACCCTTTATTTCGCTCACTGGGGTAGACTGTTCTAGCTCCATGTTTAATGGATGTCAGTTATCAGTTATCTCCTTGTTAATTCCCCTCTCCAAGTTCTCCACTGCTTTAACCGGGTATTGAACTTACACTCTTTGGGTACTGTCACTGGATCTAACCAACGCCTTTATCCACTGTGCTATGCGACCTCGTGTATGAATTTCTGGGTATTATAAGTCAAATGTCACCAGCAACTATTTTTACCAGTGTTCATATTTCAATTTTTGCTGTTATCATTATATGTTTTTACCAGAGCTCATATTGGAATTTTTGTTGTTATTATCGCTTTTCTCTGGCACTCCTTAATACTGGTTCCCATATTGTATTCATTTCTAGGTTTGGTCGGCTCTGGAGATTTTTGTGGCCTAGCATATGTGCTGATTCCTTAAGTTTACGAATCATTTTAAGATTCACAAAGACGGTATTCCGCCCACGCCGATTGTTAGTTGCTAAGGCTCTGTGTGCCACCCTCTGAGTCACTTGCTTGTAGAAATAATTGACCCATTGATCGGAAAGTCTACTTCATATGTCTGGAACTCCGCCCACTTTGTGGAAATAATCAAAGATGCTCCCATCCTATCTAACCAGATGATAACTGACATCCATTAAACATGGCACGTGGAGCTAGAACGGTCTACCCCAGTGAGCGAAATAAAGGGTTCAGTTCGACATTCCAACCACCTGAAGAAGGCCGGATCGTACAACAGCCGAAACGTTGTAATAAATATGGCGACAAAGATGTCCGAATAATGTAAATAGTGCAAATGCTAAAATTTTATGACCCCACTTCCAGAAAGGAGATGATCGTTCTCTTCTCACTTCTCAACCATTGAATTCAGACTTGTTTGGTAGCCGTCCCAAGGAAACATTCGGCTACCCTCACTCAACATCAGGCTGACTTGAGGTCGACCATTCTCTATACCGCTGCACCTTTGTACCCATGTGCGGCAATAAACATTGGCGATTCATTTTCTACTCAAGGCTGCGTTTTGTTTTGTTATTGCGGCCCATCGACATTCAACTTCTGTTAGCGACACGAAGCCAAATACAACCCTCCACATTTTAACAGGCATCGTGTATAGATTCATACACTTGTAAAATCTAGATCAGTCATACGTTTACATTCTTCAATGAACCACTTGTAATTTACCCTACGTGGTAAATTTCAACCAACTGCAATATTTCTATTCCAACTGGTCACCAGGTATAAATTCACCTACTGCTAAACTCCACACCAGCAATTGTTCCACGAATAGACTGATCTGGTATGTGGAATTATAGAGAATCAGAGTAATTCATTAGTAGCCCACGCTTTAGGACTTCTGGAACCTGCTTTTTTCGGGGATTCTTGAATTAGATAATAAATAGGGGGGGTGGATCTGTTTTGCTCATCCATTTGCTGACTGCTAACCGTAGGTAGTATGTATAATTTCGATCTTCCTAAGATTGTAGTGGACCCCCTGGAAGTGGGGTTGATATAGAATATAGTAAATATAGCTTGTGCGCCCAAATAAGGATAGTCACAGGAGGCCCGCTAACATTTAATAATAAAAGATGGGTCAACAAGAGGACAACAAAAACGACCAAACTTTAATTAATACAAAATTTGTTTACATAATATACAAAAGTAGTGTTTCAGTTAAAGGAACATGAACAAACAACGAATCAAGTAACGGAGGAAGAATTAAGTAAATGAAACGGCACCCATTGGATAGAAGAACATAGATAATATAGCTGTGACTAAATGTTAAAAGTAGAGTCCAGGTAAGTTAAGTTGACATGAAAAACTACATTTCGAAAGTTCAATTAAATATCCAGTGAATGCGTTGAGTAGTGGCTGATTAAGTCCAGAAGATATCCATGATGAATCGGCGAAGAAATTAAAAGTGAATGTTGCGTTAATGTCCAGCTAGTTGCTGGTTAAGTCAACCGATGGATCTTCCTTAGTATTTACTCTGTACGTAGTAGGTTGTTTGAAATCTGGACGATATGTATGCTGCAACTTCCTATAAAACCGAGTGAGTCAAGTTGAAATAGGAATGCCAGAAGTAGGAACTAATGCGTAACCGGAAGTTCATGGCTGTTGTGAGCAGGTCCATTAACGCCTATTAACCAGGTGAGTTAGGTTGAAGTAAGAACGCCTAAGATGGTCTCTCAGCATGTAGCCGGAAGTAAAGAGCTACGCAAGTCTAGAAGAGCTGCAGTAAGGGGCTGTTGCAACCACTGTATGAGCAGGTTCAGAAATGCTAGTAGTTGTAGTAGTAGTAGTAACAGGGGCTTTGGGCCGTTGCAAGTCCTGGAACAAAATCCTGAAGTAGAAAGCTGATGTGGCCGGTCTATGCGCAAGTCAGAAACAGCGGAAGTAAAGTAAGATAAGGGGCTGTGCTAGCCGGATGTAAGAATGCTGGAAGTAATAGTAGACAGGAAAGTTTCCAACTATCGTCCAGCTGGTAGAACAAAAATGAATGGGCTGTACCTCGTTAAGTCAAAAGAGTATGTCTGCACTGATAGTGTCAATGCGATAAAAATGTTTTCACTCTTGAAATAAATGCTTCATGTCAATAGTAGCAAGCATAAACAAATAAACTGAATTAACAATGTCATGAATCAAGAGATTTTGGTTGATAAAAAAAATTCCTGCGTTCAATTGAAAGACCTAGACCCAGGCAGTGACGATGGAAATAAATTCATTTCAACTATAATAAAAGTCCGTAACAGTTGTAGCGAATCACTTCAAACTTGTTGAATTGTTATTTTAATTGCTTTCATCAAATTTAAGTACATTCAGACAATTGGGTTAATTTTGTCTTTTATATACATATTTGCATAAGTAAAGTTTTAGTTGATTGCATGTATTTTTTATTAGAATTTATCACAAAGTTTCTGCAAACACTGTCCAAAGTTTTACAATTATTACAGCAAAGAAAGAATAAGTTTTAATCTTTATCTAAATTGTGCATATATTTATCATTTTAAAAAAAATATGGTTTTGTAGGAAATTCAGTCGTACATGTTTTTTTATATTAAATATCCAAACGTCCGAATTCCAAATAATAATAAAATAAAAATAAAGAAAATATGGGTGTGCATGTCAAATAAATAGTTTGTATTTGTGAACATATGTACATGAATTGAAAAGGGTTAAAATGATAAAAAATAGTCTTTTTGGGTAATTGATTCATAAAAATAGCTGTGATTCAGGGAAGACTTTTAAATAGCTGATTTACAGCCAAAGCTATGGTTGAAAAAAGACTTTTATCGTCAGCGAAAATTCACTGACCATCTTTGTTGTTGTTGCTGGAGATGATTCGTTTGAAGTCTCCGGCATATGTTCCTTTCAGCACGCGCTGGGTGGAAAGAAAAAAATGTTATGTCGTCAAGTTTTCTTTTGTGTCCGAGCGTAGTTTAGATGTGGCACAAGGCTGAAACCATGTAGAACCCATTGAGAATCGAACTCACTATTCAGTCATAACTTTTTTTTAGCGAGACAAGCTTGTTAACCATTACACCAAGCAAAGATGAAAAGCCTTTTCGAAAATCGAAATCTGTGGATTTTTATAAATTTTTCCCGAAAGTAGGCTCAAGAGAAGTTTTCTCTGATTGGTCAAATATTTCACATAGTAATTATGGAATCTTTTTGGCAGGCTTGTAAAGTATTATTGTCTGTTTTTGGGAAGAAAAAAAATAGGTGTGTTTTAATATGGTATGTATGTGAGTATGTAATATTGAGTTGGAAATAGGGTTTATTTCTTATAGGTTCCATGTCATGGTTAAATCTATTAATTTAATTTTCTTGTTGCCGTCAACTTAAGTAATAAGAAGATAACTCGAAATTTTGCTTCAGTGGCAACTGGACACACTAATTTCTCATAAATAATTTACAGCGTTCCTCATATGACGTAATGTCATTTTTATGTTTAAGTGTCAACAACACAGGACACAATAAACACGGTTATTTGTTTTTGAGTTCATCCCGTCTGTGTTGCGTTCATACCTACATTTTTCTTCTTTCATTTTCATTTAGATATGTTTATATTTCCCCTTTTTATTTAACCTTAGCTTTTCCTCTAAAATAAAAAAAAAGAAGAATGCTATGTCAGTTGGACCTGTTAAATTTCCACCTGTGTTAACAACTAGTATGATACAATGTCTCAGTCCTCTATATTTCTCTAACATTTTGCATGTATCTACCCATTCTCGGCCTTATCCTTTCAAATAATTCTACCTCGTCCATGTTTCACATGCAAAACCAGAATTTGGGACAGAATTACGGAATTAATACTGACCCTCTTTTATCATTCTTTGTCCTCAGTCAATTATGTGCCATGCGTGAAACACACTTAGGAGATCATGTACCTTTCCATACATGACTGACGAGGCAGATTTTTTCCCGCAGTAGGTTGCCATTTCTTTCTGCGGTAGACCAGTTGACATCCAAGTTTATAGAATCCGGTCTGTCCTGCTATTTACCCATAGCTGGTGGGGAGGGGGGAAAGAAGAGGATTCATACCTTTCCCAAGGGTATAGTACGTAAGTGAATGTAATGGATTCGACTGGAATTCGTCAGGCATTTCTATAAGCTTTCTGTTGAAGCTAAATAAATAATTAATCATGCCAAGTTTATGGATAACTGTAACGCGTTTCTTATTTAATCACCTTTTCTTTTAATCTTCCCTTGTCTCTTGCTATCCAATCAACAATTCTCTTTATTTTTGTCTTTCTTTTGTCACCGTCACTTCTCCACACACAAACCCTCTCTCGAAGAAGAGTATGTATATTCTCCCGCCAAGCTCTTCTCCATCTTTTTCTTCTCGTTTTCCTCTAGTTTTCTTACCGCCTACCTTTACGTCTCCACTTAGTTTCTAAGTGTACCTTACATTTTTTTCTACTTTATTTAATCTTAGGATACAAAGCTTTTTTTTTAAATTGGTACTCTAATCTACGTTCCCAGGTTCTACCATAAAAGAGGGCTTGTACTATATCCCGTCTCAGTAGAAAGTCAGTTAAATACGTATCTA
Source organism: Acanthosepion pharaonis (assembly GCA_903632075.3). Lineage (NCBI taxonomy): Eukaryota > Metazoa > Mollusca > Cephalopoda > Sepiida > Sepiidae > Acanthosepion > Acanthosepion pharaonis. The sequence continues at coordinate 222,975 of CAHIKZ030004570.1, read as the reverse complement.
TTTTGGTATATAAGTTAATCCCATGTAGTAATATTACTTTATCTCACGTATAATTGGTTTTTCGAGAGCACCGTCCGGGCTTTAAAAAAAGTGTTAAACGTGCTCTGCTCTGAGGGTGAAGCGCGCTCCATTTATTACCGCTCACAGAAGGCGATAGGCTGATGTTAGGCGCCCGAGGCATAACTCTAAGGCTGGTACAAATGGAACTTGAAATATTTTTGCTCCTGGTTCCATGAACACGTTAGACTTTCACTAAAAACTAAAACTTGCATCACATCCTCTTAGAGTTGGCATGTAGATAAATGTCTACTCTAAATCCACCAGAACTCCGATCACAGTAAAGTTGAATAAAACATGCTCAGCTCAATGGAACCATCCACCAAGATTTCACCTTCCCCATTAAATTTAGAGGGAAGGTCATGGTTAATCCTTAAATTTTGATGGTTCAAAAAAGGAATTAGCCCATAACTAGGCGAACAGGTGGATACATACCTTCTCACAAAGGTATTTGCGCGTAAGTGAATATAACGAACCCAAGTGAAATAGGAACTCGGCTCTCCGATTAACAATTCCGAGCCATTATTTCTTACACCAACCGCACATCCAAGCTTACAGCAGCTGGTATTCGCAAGCAGTCGCCCATCTAGGTACTGAACAGGTTCGACGTTGCTTAACTTCAGTGATCTTACAGAAACGGTGTTTCAACGTGAAGAGTCCTTAAGCTAACTTTCTTCTGAGTTTTCATATGAATGGAAGGTGATAGTACCCATATTCATGTACTTGGATAGGTTTTAAAATGTGAAAACTGAATTTCTGAACCATTTCATGATTGCTATATAGTCGATATGGTTCTCCGTGTTTCCACCTGGGATTCTCCATATCCACTAGCGAATTTGGGGTGATCTTGAAACCAAGATTTGTTTACTATTTGATCGTTTACTGTGCACCACTGGAAACCTTTTCCTCCGCACTCGTTACGGGATCCTAGTCTGAACTTTTCAACTATTTTACCGTCTCGTTCCATTCCTACTTTAGCATTTAGTTCTTTCATCATGATAATAATTTCCTGAGAATTGTATTCGGATCTACCTGATGTTATTCAATGCGCTATGGAACTTACCAATTTCTAATGTGATTTGTGATGCTGACGCGTATACTATAATGGAGATATTAAACGTTTTCTGTTTTAGCTTAAGTAGAAAATTTCTCGTATCTCAGAACTGATTTAGTAATGTATTGGTCTAGTACCTCTCTCTCTCTCCTTCATTTTCTACTCCATATATGATTCTGTGTCTGTCGCTTTCAAAGTCCTCATTATTTGCCCACCCAGTTTAACATAGAATATTAATGTTTAACCTGTTCATTTCCTGTTTCATATTTTTAACTGGCCACATTGACGTAATGTCCTTAAATTCCAAGTTCCGATTACAGATTCTTGTCTGTTACAAACAGTCACTGGATGACAGTCAGATGACACTAGTTGCACATATCTTTCCTTACCGGACGAGGTATAAATCCAAAGGAACTTGAGCCCTTTACGCCGTTATTTCATATACTCGTTTTATGCATTTTTATGAATTTTGGTGGGGGACTGACAGTTTGGTGGTTTCCCGTTGCCTTCTTTACGGTGTTTTTATTGAGATACGGATAATACTGATCTCGAAATTTACTAAGCTTAGTCAATTCTGGCAAAAGTTCACAATCATGAGCATCAAACTCACTACACTTATAACGGTCAACAAATCTAGTTTGCTAATCAGTAATTCATAGTCATTGCTCTGATGTTTATTATGTTTAGATTAATATGGTACAGGGTCATAAGTGTTGGGCAACCAGTGAGGGTCGAAAAAATTACAAAAAGAATGAACTGAGAGACTAGTTTGCTATATACTGCTTTACGGTAGGATGGCCTCCTAAGAGAGCAATATAAAATATATTGAAAGCAGTAACAGAAAGTAATGTTCTGGCTTAGTAATCACTTTGTAGACTCATTTCTTTAGAAGAAAGTTTTAACTTTCTAGAATTCAATAAACAGAAACTACAGGACTTTCCGATTATGTGAGGACTAGAATATTTTATAGCTTACAGTAGTGAAATCTGATCAGGTGTGTTAAAGAAAAGTACCTCGCCTCTAAGTGTAAAGAAAGAATATTTGAAAGCAAAGAGATCCATTAAAGTCTAAAGAAACGACATTACTATATATTCTTCTAAAGCGGTATAGTGACTAAATAAAACTAAAAAATAGTTACAAAATAATTAACAATAAATACATTTATCACATGACAAAAACTAATTTATCATTTTTAGAATTGAAATGTCTATTTGTACAAAGACATCAGACCAACGCGTCTGTAGTTGCGATTCACATGTTGATCAATTTAGGTATTGAAGAAATGAAGTCATTGAATGTTTCCTTTAAGTACGAGAAATCTCTAATGTGAAGTCCCTTTCAGAATGATGCAAGGGATATAATTTTCTGTCATTTGAGTTTAGTTGTGGTGTAATTTATTACCAATATTGGATACAAAGTTTGTAGCATCCATTAATAATGTTTTTACGTTGCAGATTGTGAGGTTAGATTTTAAAATATCAGCACACTATGAAAAACACCGTCACCTACATATGAGTAGAGAGATGAATACGATTGAATTGATATTTGTAATGTTGAAACTAACGATTTCTCGGCCTCTTTTTGACCTTATACATTTTTAGAAAAGCGAGCTGAACTGCTGTGAAATACTATCTTCTATATCGAAAAAAAGTATGCGTGGGGTGGGGGCGATTGATTTAATACAGGTAGACTATTCTGAGTATACCAAGGACCGAATATGTGAGCAATAACGAAGTTTTAGAGAAAATTGAAACAAAAAGTAAACTTATACTTAACATCATCAGGAAGAGACAGTTGAAGTTTCTAGTGCATATAATGAGAAAAAAGAGCTTAGAAAATTTGATACTCACAGGACACACTGAAGGTAACAGAGACAGAGGAAAACAACGCATAACATATTTAGTGAGCTGGTGTAAATGGATGGCGGAATAGGGTTTAGGAGAAATAATAAAAAGACAACATTTATTAAGAGCTACAAGAGACAGGAAGTTATGGAGAGTCATGATCACTTACGTCCTGAGGAGACACAGCACATAAAAAGAAGATTTTAAAACACCTATGGTATAGAGAATTCCTGTACTATATCAAGCTGGTAGCGTAGATAGTTTTTGCTGTGTAGTAACTTCAATTTTCATAGGGCGTCCCCATAGTTTTGTCTTGTACAACACAAAGCTAATTTTATTAAATACTTGCAAGACACATTTTTGACTCTAAATTTAAAATTACTTGTGCAGTTGCTTAATACTGTGACGTCCCCCAGCTTTGCTCGTTCCTCGCTGCTTCGTTCAGGTGTCGCCGCTCCAAACGTGATGTCCGCCTGTCTGCGTCAGTCGTGCTGTCCCGTCCTGTGACGACCAACTGGCTTGGTATTGGTCGCGGCACCCAAACGTGACGTTCTAACCTTTTGGTGATTCTGATGGGAATCTGGTTAGATTCGATATCAGCCTCGTTGTTCCCAACTCGCTTCCAACGTCTGGTTACCGAAGTAACTGCTTTGATCCCCAGTCTGTCTACCCACGTTGTGAATTGATCTTAGGCAGACGAAATCAATCAGTCGTCGGGGGCCGTAATGCAAGTTGAGTTCGAATAAGGGTGGTATCGCACAAATATGTGTAAAAGAAAATAAAATAATAACTCAAAAGTTCAAAGGTATCAAAAAAAGGATAACAATATTTTATATCTGGTTTCTGGATACATAGGACTGCGTCTATCTCCCGACCCGCTATATGGATTCGTGACACGTTGTTTTTGTTAGGTGAGTTTTAACATCTTAAGTTGTCTGTTCTTCAAGAAACTGGTTTTTGGTGTGTCTTCAGGCGATAGTCGTAAAACTTGTTTTGGTGGTAGTCGCTCTTCAAAAATAAATTGTTCTTGGATTAAAGATGAGTTCGGAAGTTGCGCGAATCTTAGTCAGCTAATGCGAGGCCCACTTCAACTGCGCACTGGAAACTCTGGAAGACTGGAACTCCAACTCAACTCATTTTCGCTCGCTGCGACTTTTCTTATATGGACAGCGACCAAAACCGGGGTGGGCTTTGTTGGGGTTTGAGGTTCCTTGATAATTCCAAATCCACAATCCCCTTCTTTTGTTTTCGGTCAGGAAAAAATTATTATTTTCCTACTTCTTCGCAGTAACATCTCATACCTATCCTCTTTAAGGAGTGGTAGCAGGCCTCCCTCCTGCATCACATGATCACCTCCGCCTGGCTCTCGTTAACATTCATCCAATGGCCGATCAACAGTGTGGGTGTGACCAGACTAGACTTGTTTCTTAAAAAAGATATCTTGCTCAAAGAAAAAGAATTATCTCCTCTTTTTCTTTTTTCTATTTCCCTTCTTTCTTTTCTTTTCTATTCTATCTCCTTCTCTGGCCGCCAACAGAACAATACGACCCGTGGTGTGATAACCTCAATTCCTATCCCAAGGTCACTTTCATCTGGACTTCGTCAATCAGATTTTCGCCAATTATCAGGTTGGGTGGTCATCCAGCAAAACACAGCCAACTTTTCCGATAATATTGTTTCGCTCATAGTCAAATTTCAACACAAAACAGACATCTTGTCTAACGGTATCTTTCCATCGACAAAGACTTAACCTATTTTCTTTGTTTTTTTTTTTTTTTCAGCTCGTGTGTGGTTATCGCGCGACCTATTAATTTTTTTTTATCTCTGTAGTGTTCCGTGGAAGCCCCAAATGGCATTCCCATGACACAGTTAAATGTTTATCTATTCTGTCCCGGAGTTTAGCTAGCCGATCTGGAACTTGTCAATTAGATTTTTGCCAGCACCAAGTGGCTGTTATCTATTCCCGATAATATAAGTCCGCCACCACGACGTAGTTAATTTTTATCTATTTAGAATTCTCGACAATAGCAATGAAACCTTTCACTATTTTTCACTATCAAAATTTCATTTCTTTCCCTTCTTTTCTTCTCTTCCTTGCTTCCCTAAATGGTGTCACAATACTGACAATCAGGTTCTAGTGTTTAAATATATTAACCATATGGATCAATGGTTATTTTATTAAATACTTCTTTGCGACTTGAAATTAATTTACAGCTATTATTTAAGAAATTATTTAAATGTCGAATATGAGGAATTGGAAGCGAATATGCATTGATTGACGATTTCATGGCAACGTTTCGTACTTCCTGGAGTTACTTGGCATCTGCCGGTCGTCGTCTCAGGAAAGAGACAGACATGCTGGTATGATAAGGTATTTGGTCACCTCTCCACTGTGTGCTCAGGAAAGAAGGTTCCTATACGACCAGTCGTTGATAGTCGATATCCTATTCTATCCAATTTTCTAGTGGAAAAGGATGTCATTTGAGCCTAACCTGCTACATCTGGACGGAAAATCCAGCCAGTTGTTGACGAAGATCTTCGCCTCCCTCTCATACATCTTCATCATAGACACAAAGTTTGTGGTACCCCAAAGAGCCAGAAGGAGAGTAGTATGAAAAGACAGGGGCTTCTTCATGCCCTTTCATATTACACATGCACAAGTATTCAGTCCCTACGGAGCCTATGTTTTCATGACATTGGCAGCCCTAGAGAAGAAACTGCATTATTGTATCGTGATATATAAAATGCGACGGTGGTCGTGATAGAATCAAACACAAAAAGGAGGAAAAATAAAAATAAAATGAACAACTCGAAGGAAAAGTCAACAGAGCTGACTGGCTTTCTACTACTCAATTTTTTTTTCAGAACACTGAACAGCGAAAAAATATTTTTTAAGTTGTCTATGTTTTTCCAAATGATTTAGGACAATTTTTTACCGCTGAATCCGAAAATGACATCCATTTCTCTCGATTAGGTCATGTTTTTGTTTTAAGTTGAGTTTTTAAAAATTCGATCTTCTGACTAAATCGATTGCATTTTTGTGACATTATGAATTAGATTTTTTTGAATATTTCTCATACGAAATAAGCTTTTAAGGGAAAATGATTTTTAACACAATTTATTAATTAAAGATTACAAACATCGATTACAATAAATTGAATAGTATACATTGATAAATGTAAGTACATGTAAATTGCATGTTACGTCTTCATTGTTCAAAATTCAGGGCTTGAAATTCCGTATATTCACACCCTTAGAATGATAAACAGAAGGGGTGTGTCTCTTTAAAGTACAGCAGTAGTCAGCCAATATGACTACATTAAAACATCCCTGATACCTAGTCTCCATCTCTTTCATGTCCTGATGGAATCTTTCCCTCTGTTCGTCGCTCACTGATACCAGATTCTAAGAAAACCGATTCATATTTGAGAATAAATAATGCACTTAGATGCTCATGTAGCATCCCAGGTTTATGAAAGCAGTCAGCATATTGATGACAAGTTCTGCATATTTCCTGGCCTTGTTGTTGCCAAGAAAGTTCATCACAATCAGAGCAAAAGCATTCGATGCTTCCAGTTCCACTTTGTACATTGAGTTTTCAAACTTTCTGATGAGCTGACGGAATTGAGGATCATCAACAATGCCAGCTTTCAACTTCTCAATCGTCAATCCTGGAAAAACCCGGCACAAGTAAGTGAAGCGGCTACAATCCTTGTCTAGAGATTTGGTCAACTGCTTGATGAAGCTGAGCTTGATGTGCAGCAGTTGGAAAAGTATCCTGTCTGTCCACCAGATGCTTCTTGATGGCATTCGTTGCTCTGCAAGGCATTAATTCCTCCCGAACAGACCAGTCCTTTTTTATGTAATGTTAAGCAGCGTCCCTATTATCCCACATACACAGAAAGCATGGGTACTTGGTGAACTCGAACTGTTGTTCCCCCAAAAGAAAGTTCACCATCTTCAGGTCAAAGCAAATAAACCTCTCATACTGGTCATAATGAATCCAGCACATACTTCACTGCTTCATATTTCTCATTCAGTGTAGTCCAATGAGCGAGGGGTACAGAGGCAAATTCGTTGCCATTGTGCACTTTTCAGTGATAGTTTGCTGCTCTCACTGAACAGTCTCCAATCTTTGAGTTCGTACTGTGGCACTCTAATTTTGTGCAGAAGCTGTTCAGAGAAAAAACAAAGGTAAGGTTGATGCCTGATGCAGTAGAAGGTGATGCATGTAAATAATGTAAATAATCATAATAGCTCATCTCAGAGATATAGTCAGGAACTGGATATCCTCGAACAAGTGACTGAAAGCCTTGAAGATTCTTCATAATTTCAAAACTGTAAAGCCAAGAAGAGGGGTGTAGAGGAGTGTAGAGGACACCACAAATTTCCGTACTTTAGTCAGGATTAGTTAGAATGTACTACATATTTTAGGTATGTTAGAAGAGGTTAGCGCCCACTTCAGAATTCTACTCCGTTGACTAAGTTTGAAAGTGAAAGAAGAAATAAAGCTGAAACTATATTGTATAAAATGTATAAAGCTTTATTGTATAAAACTATACTGTATATAACTATATTGTATAAAACTCTACTGTACAAACTATATTCTATAAAATGTATAGATCTATATTGTATAAACTATATTGAATAAAACTATATTGTATAAACGATATTGTATATAAATGTATAAAGCTATATTGTATAAAAACTATATTGTGTAAAACTATATGGTATAAACTATATTGTATAAACATGTATAAAGTTATATTGTATAAAAACTGTATTGTATAAAACTATATTGTATGAACTATATTATATAAAAATGTATAAAGCTGAAACTATATTGTTGCGTGAATTTGTAACGTTGCCAAAGAGCAATAGGATTTGTCTAAGATGAAACCATCAAATAAGCACACACTCTATGAGACTCTTTATCAATGTCCTTTACATAGAAGTTTTGTTTCTTAAAGAGTGAACTCAAGTAAGCCGACCATTGCTCTTTGGTTAGCTAGGTTGAATGGCCCAAACTTGACATACTTCGGAGCAAATTCACGGCCTTCATCAACTTGGTGTCGGTATTTATTGACGCACGAAAGTCACCGCATTAAACATGATTATGACAGTTAATCAAATAGGTTTCTGTGGCCCTTATTTTTCATTTATTCAAAAATAAAAATTTATGTTACTTTTTCTTTGCCTCATGAAACCTGACACATTCCAAGTCCTTATAATTCTTTTTAAAAGGATATCAAGAAACACGATATATTACTCACATAAATATATCCTAAAAACTTTACCAACGTTGGCTAGTTGATACAAATTTATTTGAAAAGATTTGTTTGTATAATTAAACCTGAGAGAAATAACATCGGCTGGTTAATTCTTTATGTTATTATGACAGTATTGAGTTGAATAATAAAATCAGTGTATGTTCGATGGAGTTGGTTGTTAGTACTACGAATATAAACAAGTAGGAAAACGCTTTGAATAAAAACGATTCTGGCGTTATGTGGGAAAAGCAAATATTAAAACAAAATTCTTGATTTCATTCAAAGGTAGGAACGCACGTCTTCTTAAAAATGTACTGAAAAGCTTGAAATACATACTATTTATAGTTTTGCGTGTGTATATGCGGGGGTAGACAACTTAACGATGATTCGTTTCAGGTTATTTTCACGGTGAGTACACTTTTTCAACAGCCAATCAATCCAGTATAAAAGGTGAACTCCTCATACCCTAAACAGAATCTGAAAGTGCAACAACCGAGAAGCAAGAAAATATCGAGGTATAACGACAAACAGTTTGTAGATTTTTTCGTTTTCTTTTCGTGTTATGCTTGTTTGTTTTTTTATTGTTCATTTAAGAAAAATGTAAAAGGCAGCTTCACAACTACATTAGTATTAATCAGTTGGTCAAAATTTTAGAATATGAATATGAATATAACTATAATATACGTGATTTTCACCTTAAATTATCTACACTTACTTAAAAATATTGATAACGATTTTAAATTTGCGTGCTAGGTTACATAATGCAAACAATTTTAATACAAATTTTATCTATAACTACATCCAAAAGATATCGACCGAAGATTAACATAGAATCACATATAATTGAATAAATTATGGCAATTATTTTACATGTTAATGTAGACTATTCAAAATTCAAGACAATTTATCAATGTTTCGCTCTTTTTTTAACTTTTCTACAATTTCGATTTTAACATTACTTGCAACTACATTTATTGCTTTCCACAGATCATTTTTGCTTGAATATTGTTTTTCATTTCCGTATGAATCTCTTTTAATGATGAACCATAAGTTTTCTGTTGGATTAAGATATAAAGAGACTGTGAGTTATTCTATTAGTCTGGTGCGTTTTAAACATTTTTTGCAAGATATACAAAATATATATCAGAATATAAACGAGTATTGTCTTGCATGAATATTCTCTTTAGCTTAAAGCTCTACTTGGATGTGAATTTTATCACTCAAAAATGTTGTGTTCAAGAAATCATAATAATTCACTGTATTTATCTTGAAATCATCATCAACTTTGAAGGAAGCATAATTCTACTGCCTACAATACGAGCCCAAATAAAGCATTACTCCATCTCTACACGTTTGTCTAGTAAATAATGCTGCTTCACTATTTCGATGAAGAATTCAACCTCTATACCAATCATCACATCTATCCAGTGTAGATCTACTGTCATCACTACAAATTACTTTTGAGAAATCACTTTTAATGTATTTTGTTCAACTCCCCCGTTTCTCTTTGTGATGTTTACTTTAGAATAATAGTTTTTCTGCCTTCATGCCTTTGGGAAATGTTTTAATATTCTTCATTTTTCTCTCTGTTTACATTTGTAAAACCAATCAAAAAAAAAAAAAAAAAATTCCAAACGGACCTTAAGAAATTTTACAGGAAAATGGAAGAGCAGTTATACATGTTAAAAAACCCACCTTCTATTGAAAAAATGCAGAAATTTTGGGATAATATTTGGAGCAGCCTAAAGGAGTATAATCCCAATGCAGAATGGATCCAACGAGAAGAAGATTTTGGAAATGTACAAAGTCTCCATTATAGTAGTAAATTTCCTTAAGCACAGCATGAGAATGTGGAACACCACACTATACCTAAATCACACCAGAGGCACTGCCATCTCCAACCATCTGAATATCCGATGTGGAATCTTTCAAGGAGACTCCATGTGACCCCTTCTATTTTGTTTCTTCTTAACCCCCTTTACGCATGAACTAAACAATAGTAGCTATGCTTACAAACTAAACAAAAAAATTATTCAATCACTTACTCTACTTGGATGATCTCAGACTCTTTGCCAAAGACGACAATCAGTTGAAAGGCCTCCTCAATGCTGTAAAATGTTTCAATGACAACATAGGTATGGATTTTGGATTAGATAACTGTGCAAAAGTAACATTCAAGAAAGGGAGAATTACAGAAACACCCTCAATAGATTTAGACTTTGTCAAAAAGATTAGGGAACTGGAACAAGATGAAGCCTATAAGTACTAGAAATTAGCGGAGGGGATGATACACAGCATGCGCAAATGAAGGAGAAGGTAAGAAAGGATTACTACAGGCGTGTGCGTCTGGTACTGAATATCGAGCTGAATTCATAAAACAGAATATCAGCCAAAAACAAATTGGCTGTCCCTATGGTGCAATACAGATTTAACATCCTAAACTGGACCATAGCTGATATTAAGAGAATGGATGCCAACGAGAAAGCTTCTCACTTGCTACCGCATGCGTCATCCCAAAGATGGTGTTGGTCGTCTGTATGTGCCCGAATGTGATTCGAAGGAGGCAGAGGATTATTTCAACCAGAACTGTCTTATAAAACTACAACAGTTTGCCTTCATAGATATCTGGAAACTTCAGAAGACTGGATGATGGTATGTGTCAAAGAACATGAAAGTAGTTAGCGTCTTTATTCCGTAATAAAGGAAGCCAACATGTTCAAAATGGAGTTTCAAATGGGTGCAGAAATACAAGTAAAGTACAATACACAGACTAAAGCTGCAAAATACGGAAAAAAGAAAGCAAAAGCAAATGCAACCGACCAGATACAGAAATGATGGTAAGATAAACCGCTTCACAGTCAATACTCTTCCCGTACCAAACAAACTGATGTAGACAAACCTCGCATTCATCAGTGGCTACGTTGTACAGGGCTAACAGCTGAAAGCCAAGGTTTTTATCTTTGCTGCACGGGATTAATGCTTATTAACTGGAAATTATCAAGCACACATGCTAAAATACCGTGTTAAACCTAAAATGCAGATTCCGCGATAAATATCCGGAAACAATTGATCATCTTGTGCCAGGTTGTACGGTATTGGCACCCACTGAATATAAAACCCGGCATGACAGAGTTGGCCAATATCTGCACTAGAAATCTGCAACTTCTACGGGAAGGAAACTGAAAGAAATTGATATGAACACCACTCAGACTTGGTTACGGAAATAGAGCCAGTAACAATTTTATGGGACTACACAATACACACAGACAGAACAATCAAAGCTAATCGCCCAGACATTGTTATTAGAGACCGCAAACGAAAAAAAAAATTGCCTCCTTATTGATATAGCAGTCCCTGTAGACTGCAATGTATTTTCGAAGATCTTCAAAAAGCTATCAAAATACAAGGACCTTGAAATCGAAATCTCAAAAATGTGGCACATTGGAACATCAACAATCTCTTGTAGTTGGAGCCCTTTTGAAAAAGATTCCACTAGACTCATTGAAGGGATTCCTGGAAGCCCATGCCTTAAAGAAATACAAAAAAATTTTCCCGAGTACACCCCACACGTTACGAAAGGCTTTATCTATGTAAAATATGTGTGTGCGTGTATGTTTTTTTTATTGGTCAGAGGAAAATGTCATAACGTCATTTCTGACCTTAGGTCTCTGGGCGGGACCAGAAAAAATGTGAACACACCAGAAATCAAAGGAAATAAAATAATAATAATAATAATAATAATAATGTACTTTTTTCCGAAGCAAACAACATTCATCCACTGAAACAGAAGGAATGCAGGAGAGGTTCATATTGTTGTAAAGATCAACTACTGATATGCAAAATGATCCTAAAAAAATTGCAGGAGACGATGTAGAAATCTTAGCGCAGCGTGGATTGATTAGCGTTAAGATTTTGATAGTGTGCCGCACTCTTGGATCCTTAAGACTTTGGAAATGTACAAAGTCCCCCCCCCCATGCCTTAAAGAAATACAAAAAATTGTTCTCATGAGTATAGTCCACACATTACAAAGAGCTTTATCTATATAAAATATGTACTTTTATTGCTCAGTGGAAAATGTCATGGCGCCATTTCTGATCTTAGGTGTCTTATTGGGATCCGGAAAGAAATGAGTACACACCAGAAATCAAAGGAAATAATAATAATAATAATAATGATAATAATAATAATAATAATAGGCCATAGATGCAAGTGTATTCAGACTACAGTATAAACTTTAAGGGCAAAGTCATTAAGGCTTATAAACGGAAAACTGACGCACCCAGAATTCCTCATATTCATCAGGTAGAAATAGATACTACTCATGATCACAAAGAAGTAAAGCAAACTGCAGTATTAAATATAAAAAAGTGTAAATCTGCATAATAATAGTAACTAGGTGACAATTAGACTATCGTGATTTCTGATAGCCTACTCGCTAATATCTTGCATTTAAATTTTGACTTTACTTATTGTATGGCTGTATACACCGATGTCAGAAGTTGTGTGTCAAGAAATGACGCTAATTAAAACTGTAAGAATTTAAAAAATTGTAAATTGCACTTTTTTTTCTACCGCAATAATTGTAAAAATCATTGTTCCATATTGCACATAATTAGTTAGAAATGAATTAACTATCTACCACGAGTTGCACCTGGGCCTTCTAGAGGGTGAACCTCACTGTAAAAAGAAAAAAGAAAAAAAATGTCCTTAGTGATATTTGCAAGCATCATCAATCTTTTATTTTTTTTGTATTCACAAAACTTTCATTTCATAAGATTTTACCACTTTTAAGCATCCATTTTAATTGTGTGGATGGATGTAAATTGTCATTATTGATAAATCTATGTTTGTTTTTGTTTTGTATTATTTCAAAAAGCTTTCGTAAGATATGATTTTATTAATTCTAGGAATCCATTTTAATTGTGGAGATGGATGTAAATCATTATTATTAACAAATCTTTGTCGCGTATTATTTCACAAAGCTTTTATAAGATACGATTTTACTATTTCTAAGCATTCATTTTAATTGTGGAGAATCTTTGGACTTTACTAAAAAGAGAAGTAACAATCGATTTTATAAATATCCTATAGCTTTTCTTTGTATGTTTGCACACAGCAATATTGCTGGCTTTACTGCATTTAACTTTATCTAAATCTCTACGTACCTTTTCTCACAGGGACGTTTGTGGTGATACCTATTTTTGTAAATTTCATTGATAAAGTTTATTCATTTTATGTGCAATTACATTCAGGAAGTGATCGATCATGAGTCTTCTCAAATATCTATCTTTTGTTGAGCGAAGTAATTTTGTTTAACTTCCGTCTTTTTCCTTGCCCGAGGAGTGACTCACACAAACACGCTAAGGTGTTTACTCAGTGTTTCCACCGATACTGTGGCCTTTATTACGTTTTATTTTAATTCTTTTTTTTTTAAATCATTTCACTTCAAGCAAAGCTGGAAGGCTACTAATACACAGAGAGTCATGTGTGCATTTAAATTTTTGAAGATTGTAATTATCAGGGAATCAAGAAAACGGAAGAAAGTTCCACAGGCGAGAAGTGTAAGAAAAGAAACTGTTAGAGTAAAAGTGACGGTTACATTTACCTAATTCAGCAGTAAATGTGTGTGACCGAGATGTCAATCTAGTCGCACGCTTAAACTCACGTAGTCCGGGCACCAGGGAAAAAGCTACTCGTCAAAGCAGTAGCCATGAAAATATTTGTAGAAAAGACAGTGGAAAGCCAAGTCACGTCGGTCAGAAAGTCACTGAAGAGAAGAAAAAAAAAAGTTATTAAAACGTCATGTCAGTGTCAAATTCTTTAGTTACTTTTTCCGCATTGTTTCTCACAAATTTAAGCTATATGTGATTGTAAACGTAAGTTTTTTTCTTATTCCTACTTTCTTTGACTTCTTGGTATTCGTCAGTACAACATTACATAGCAGTTCAGTGATGTATAGTTGTTAATTTCCAAAAGCACCACTGATAAGTTTGTCAAGCATGGACCGCAGTTGGCTTGTTTAAATCTTGAAATAGGAAGCTTCATCACTGTTGTATGTATATTTTTGCATTTACTTTTAAATTTCGTCTTGGTTTTTCATAATTTTGCTCTTTTCTCTACTGACATTAATTTTTAAAAATTTTACCATGTCCACCCCCATTTACATCCATTTGTTTCCATTAGAACAAAGTTATACTTAACTTTAGAGTAACCAAAGAAATATTTGATTACGGTCGTCTTTATTCTTTCTTACCGAGTTAAATAGAATTAATTTCTCGTCCGATTTTTTTTAACTGGAAGGAGCTCTTCGCTATGGTACCTAGATTTTTTAAATTTAAGCACAGTATTAGACTGACGGCGAGCTTTCATCAATTTACAGTTCAGTTGGCTAGATATAACCGTAAGTTCTATGCTAACATTTTATTTTCTTGCACTTCTCGCTTGTGATACTCTTTTCTGGCTCCATGTTTTCCAACCAACTTTAATCTTCAAAAGTTTAAATGCAATGTCAATCGCTATCTATTGTCCTACTGATTACTCTTTTTTTCGCTCCTTAGTAAAGTTTTTGTTTTCTAATACTTTTCACACCCTTTACAGAAACTTTACTTTCTTGGGGTGAAATTGATTACTATATATATATATATATATATATATATGACAGATTCATTTTTTCCAAAGCTTAAATATATTTTTAGCAAATTCAGAAAATTAATTGAAGTGAAATTTCTTTTATATATATATATATATATATATTTGGTTGGATAGATGTGAGTTTGTGACCCTGGGTTTCACGCTTTAGCGATCGTCAGACAAACTGATTACTGTTTTAAAAAATTTGGGTTTATGTAGATTGCGTGTATTGGTGTTATTGTGGAAGTGGTGGGGGAAATTTCGTCGTTTTGTCATTCATCGTACTAACGCAAACATCCATGTATGCAGACACATATACATATACATACTTGGTCGTCCGTCGGGACTCATACATATATATAAACATATGTAGACAGTTTCGGCTATGACACATGTATGTATACGGGTGGTGTTATGTCTATGCATACGCATTTGTATGTTGAAATGTTGAAATTTAAACATTGGAAGTGTGTGTCAAATGTCTCGTTATTGTCTCGTGAATGTATCCATGTCATATTATGAAATTTTTTTTTTTTTTTTTTTTTCCGTTGAAAAATATTTGAAAAATATTTTCTCGCATGTATGTATATATGTGTGGTGGGGTTTGTGTAAAATTATGATAGGTAAAAATTATTATTAAATTATTTATATTTATTTTTAAATTTTTGAAAAAAAAATGGGGGGTTTATTTGTTATATTTAAAGCTGGTTATTTGTTTGTTTTTGGTGACTGTGTATATGTAACAGGTAAAAAATTGTAATCCTTATTGTTTAATTTATATGGTGTACCGCGCATATAATATATAAATAATTATACATATAT
Source organism: Acanthosepion pharaonis (assembly GCA_903632075.3). Classification (NCBI taxonomy): domain Eukaryota; kingdom Metazoa; phylum Mollusca; class Cephalopoda; order Sepiida; family Sepiidae; genus Acanthosepion; species Acanthosepion pharaonis. Next base: position 207,297 of record CAHIKZ030004570.1, on the reverse strand, counting down.
ATATATTTATTTATATTTATATTCACTTTTCACATATATATATATATATATATATTAGAATTCACCTAATGTAACGTAACACTTGCGAGCCACCCAAGGTATAGGAAATGTGTATTATGAATCAAAGAGGAGGTGATAGGGTGTGAAGTTAATGAGGATAAGGAGGATAGATAAAGTTTGGGCTTCTACTGGAAAAAGTTAGGATTAAGAAAGGCAATTACGCGAGAGTCTATTTCACAAATTTGAAGTCTTTAAGTAAAAGCTATCTGATTGTAACTTTATTCTTATCGTTGGTATACGTTGGTAATGAGGGAGTTTCCGCTCAGTGGAAGTAGTATGGTGTGTGCTGGCTGTAATGGTCTGAACGGGTGGAACTAAAGAATGGAACGCATATGAACATTTCCAATGGAATGACAATAGGCTTTCAAAGTTATACAACTATATTTCATATATATAAACTACAGGGGGCGGCAGAAATACCTCCTACATACACGTCCCACGTAATGGTAAGACATTAGTGGCAATAGTGTCTTCAGCGCACTAATTGCTTACCATTTTGTAGAAGGTATATGTTGGAGGTTCTTCAGTCACACTCTATGATTAGGACTGTATTTTTTAATTGTTATACACTTTTCAGTTAGTTGTGGCATAAAGAAATAGATAGCTTTCTAATCTTATGATTACATTCAATTTTCCATCAATGCGGTCATGTTGCAATATGCTCTTTTATTGCATCGCATTACTCTTTTAGATAAACACTAGCGGAGATACCTGGTGTTGCTCGGAAGAAATAACTTCATCTTTGACAGAAACAACATCTTAGGTCTCACTGCTATGGTGAAATTAAATAACATGTTGATTCATTATCTTGATAATAAATCTGATGCCATTGCAAAGACACAGGGGTCTAGATTTCTCAAAAATATGACTGGAGGTCTTCTTTTTTACCGAATGAGATTGTGAAGTGTTACACCAGATGGTTGGGGAGGAATTATGTACAAATCTTTTTTTTTTTTTTTTAAAACAATATAATCAAAGGATGGACATTCCACTATTTCTTCAAGTAAATATATTGTCTATGTATTTTATCAAATTAATACCAGTAATTAGTTTTCTTCAGGAATTTTCAGAATTTTTCAGAAAATAATTACTTCATTTAAAATAATTTACTTGGTTTCATAGTGAGTTTTAAAAAAGGTATTTTACGCTTAAATTGTTTTTGTCAGTAAAGTAAAAAAAAGTAAAGACAGAGATTGATTTCATGAAAAAATATTGTTAATTCAAGAATAAATCTATCTGTATATTTATTTTAGGATATTAAAACAACATTTAAAAATCGCTACACAATTGCAGTCGTGTTTCGGCGCATACCAATGCGTCTCCTCAGGCGATTGTAAATTACTAGCGAGTGAACGATTAATTTACTTTCAAAATCAAAATACATCCTCTTTTTCCGAAAAAAAGAAAAGATATAAGGCTTAAGGGTCTTACCCTTATCAACCAATCGAATGTGAAGAAGATTTTTTTTTAATTTTCCGTATACACTCAACTTTAGTGAAGAAATTAACTTTGTATTTAATAACTTCTTGCCCATCAACTTTTTTCTGAATGATTACAAGTTCTTTTCTAAGTGAGACCTGAAATTTTCCTGACGATGAAGGGTTTCCCTGCATAATTCTTTTTCTTATTTGATCAATTTTTGAAAGTTTGGGTCAAGCCGAAAACATTTAGTACGCATTTTGCATATTTGTACATAGTTCACTTCGCGTTCACAAACATCTCTTTTTATAACGTAAATGAAATCAAGACGGCTTAAAAAAAACCAAAAAAACAAACAAACAAAAAAAAAAAAAAATAAAAAAACCCCACAAAAAACAAACAAACAAAAACAAACTAAAAGTCTTCTTTTATAGAGCATTTAGAATTCGTGTCAATTTCTTTATTACTCTAACGATCATTATAACATTTCCAGCATGGTCAACTTGAAAAGCTGAATATTTTCAAAAAGTATATCATGATTTGTTTATATAAAATAAAATGCTAATCAAACCATTCTATATTTATATCAGAATAATATATTTGTTCATCTTTATGATTACCTAGTGTTTGTCATGTCTTATATCTTTAAAAAAATTCTTAGGCATTTACTATGATCTTTTCTATCTTCGGGAGAGACATTTCATGTCATATTTTTTCTGAATCCTGTTGGTGTAACACTTCGGGTACTTGCATGTGCGGGTGTAAATTTGCGCATGCGTGTTTCACATCAAAGTCGATAGAAATTACTGATCTATTCTCGTATTTAGATGTTTACATTGGCAAAATTTGTAAGCATTTTTGAATGAATATTGAAACTGTGGAAATTTGTAAGAATCAATCAGGTTATGTCGAGTTCCTTGAAACATTTTTATCTTGTAAATACTTATTTATCTGTGAAAATAATTTCTCCTAAATAAATACGCTATTTTTAAAAAGTTCAACCTGAGTTCGTGTCAAACAGATTCGAATTTTTTTAAATTTAAAAAATAGAATTATGCAAGCGCAAATTATTATTTAATTCAGCTATGTAATTTCTTTCTTTATCATTTTTTTATGTTATCACGAAATATGCTTGATGTATAAGTTGATTTTTCATTACTTTCTTTTGGTTTTTATTTTAGGTTCTAATCTTCATTTGGTGATTGTACGAACGTTTTCACAATGGTAAGAATTTGATATTTGGTTTCGCGAATTCAGTATTTCAGTAGGTAAACTTACATTTGAATAGATTCAAGTTTTTTTTTATTAGATGAATTTTTATTAACCATTACTGATTTTTATGACTATTTCATTCATCTTAATTTCAGTCGCTTTTCATCGCAGCTGCTTCTCATTTGCATAAGCAAATGAAATTAATATGAGAGTAATATGAATAAAAATTTAATGACTGTCTGGTTCACAGACTGATGCAATAGGAAATATTTCATATTTAGGCACTTATATTTTAAAACCAAATTTACATCTACAGGATTTTCTTTTCTTTTTTGTTATAAACTTCAAAACGTTAGTATTATCGTTACACCAATACGTTTCATTTTATTTTAGCTTTTATATTTTAAGATGTTATTTTTGTTCTGTTGTATTGTCTAACTTTGTAACCAGCTTTATGTTTAACTCTAAAAAATGTGTAAATTTAAATTCTTAAATCCATTAAGATTTTTAAAATTTATTTGAATAAATCCATAGAACTCAATTTGTAAAGCAAAATAAAAACTTTTATATTTCTATGATTACTTCCTTGAATGAAATACGGTTAGATTCAACGCTTAAAAGGATTTGACTTGAAAAATTAAAAGGTGTTAGTTTAAATAGAGAAATTGTTCAGCGAGCTTGAACACAATGCAATACACACATATTTATATTAACCCAAATTCCTGTGACCTAAAATAGCTATGTCCAAATGAGAACGACATAGATACCAGGGCATTCTTTTCAAGGTAGTATTCACTAAAATTTTGAGTAACATCTCGTATATCTCTTACCTCTGTTTCTGCTCGTTTTACAAAATTGATAATGTGGCTGGTTTCCTGCTTTTGATATATTTTTCACTAAATTATTATCTAATTACAACAAACTACATTTTCCATGAAAAAAAGAAATGTTTTTACGTTTAGTTCGATCGAATTACGATCTTACCCTTTAGAGTAATTTTAATCGTTGTTTTGTTGGTAGCAAAAATCTATATATATATCTGTGTTCGTTTTAGCTGGTTTGATACATCTTCCAGTAAAATATCAATCAATGACAATAAAAATAATTTTACAAGAATTGTTAAACAATCGGCGCTGATTTTATAAACAGCCAATTTATTTAAAAATTTAATTTTTTAAAATTGTTTTTATGTTTAGGTCGATCGAATTATGATCCTACCATTTGGAGTAATTTTAATCGTTGTTTTGTTGCTACCAATGTCAGCAACAGAACCGTGCGACATGAAAGCTGATGTTTGCGAATATAAGTTTATTGTTGCTTATCAACTGACAATGGTGAAAGGAAAACAACTCCTGAAAGCTGTGAATAGTAAACTCTATCCAGTTGAAACCGTGAATATAAGTACAGCGACTCCTGTTCCAGAAGACGAGGTAATTACAATGGATGGCTATTCAGAGTCTCGACTAGTAATTGCAGTTAATGGAACAATCCCAGGCCCGGCAATCGAAGCTTACATCGGCCAGACAGTTATTGTTTACGTTGAAAATCAACTATACTCTAGTGACGTTACAATTCATTGGCATGGATTGCACCAAAGAGGCACACCCTTCATGGACGGGGTTCCCTACGTAACTCAATGTCCTATAGGTCCATCACAGTCGTTTGCATATAAGTTTAAACTTACACAAACTGGCACATATTGGTATCATTCTCATATTGGCACGCAAAGGACCATGGGGCTCTATGGAGCGTTTATTATTAGGGAAAAAAATCCGATGCCAATACTAGAACATATTATGGTTGTTACAGATTACAATCATCACTGGGATTCCGATGTAGCTTACGTCCGGACTTTGCAAGGCATGTACGTTAAGCAGAAAAAGATCGAAAACACCCATTCCTTAGACGGATCATTCTTCAGTCTTTTCAATTTTCATTCTGGTTTAGTCAATGGCCGTGGACGATTCTATAGTCAAAAAGGTATTCATAACGAAGCGCCTCTTGCTAAATTTACTGTTAAACCAGGAAATAATTATCGCTTCAGAGTTATATCAGCCAGTGCTCAGTATCCGTTTGAAATTTCTGTTGATGGACACGAGCTGCAGATTGTTGCTTCAGATGGTTCCGGATTGGAGCCATATATAGCAGATGTCTTCGTTATAAACCCTGGAGAACGCTTCGATTTTATTATTACAACTAATGAAACAGTTGGAAACTACTGGATTCGGGGAAAAACCACAGAAATTGAAAAGAACAACAGGTTTGAAGCTATTTTGCATTATGAGGGTGCTCCTGATGAAGAACCGAATTCATCACCTAGGAATTGCACGCAAGATGATCCATGTAACGTTTTAAATTGCGCATTTTCATTTTATCCAATGGATCAACACCGAAAATGTATCCCATTTTCTGAATTGAATTCTACTTCTGATTATGAAGTGCCTCGTGTCGTACGTGGGAAATGGAAAGAATACTTTTTAAATTTTGCTTTTCCGGGTGTACCCGGTAAAACACCGGGTTCAGTGAATGGGCGGAAATACGTTGAGCCCTCCGTAAATGCGCTATACCAGCCAGACGAAGTAGATACATTATGTGACAAGAAAGACTGTGGGGTTGATAGGATATGTGGGTGTACCTACTCTTTAAAACTAATCAAAGGCGATACTATTCAAATGATTTTCCTAAATATGGGGATGGGCAAAGGTTCCCATCATCCAATTCACATGCATGGATACACGTTTTCAGTAGTGAAAATGGGTTATCCTACTTTTAATGAAACTACTGGTTCATTTATCGCCGATACTTCCGATGTTGACTGCCGTGGTGATCCGAAGAAGAATTTTTGCAATGATGCTGCCTGGAGCAACAGCAACTGGGGTGGTGACAACATCCCCGGAATTAAATTAAAAAGAGCTCCACTGAAGGATACTATCATTGTACCGTCGGGTGGCTACGCTGTTATTCGGATCAAGGCCGATAACCCAGGTTTATGGTTTATGCACTGTCACATTGAAATGCATAATATGGACGGAATGGCAATGCTTCTGAATGAATCTTTCGCTGATGTGCCCAAAGCACCGGATTATTTTCCTGTTTGTCGAAATTTCACGCCTGAAGCAATCAGTCGGATACCAGTTGTCACAGTATTAGAGACTACAACCATTACCACACCATTAATTAATCTAGAAGAAGACATTCAAAAAGGTAATTGTAAAATTTATACTATAACTTTATTTTATTTATTCACTAGAAAATAAATATATTTAACTTTATAAAATGATTCAAAATTTGAGAGGCATTTTATAACGTTTAAAATCATAAAGCAAAGCTGAAAAACTGTTCTTGATATATTTCACTTACGTGCTCCATTAATTATATTTCTAATTATAAACTTCATTGTATATTAACTGTCCACTTGAGTTCGCCTTCATTTACCCATAGCTTTTTGCGGATCCCAATGGAAAAAAGTTTTTCTGATATCCCATATATATGCTTCCGCGTGGCTCATCCATAGTACTAAATTCGTCTTTTCTCTCTTTCGCACCCAGGACGAAGGGACATTATTATTTGATCGAATGCCTGAGAGGATTGATAACATCCTCAACGAATTTCCCTCGGCTAGCGTTCATATCTGCAGTGACTTCAATACCCACCACAAAGAGTGATTAGTCCACTAGAACAAAACTGATGACGAAGGCAGATTTGCAGAGACTTCTCCATCACCTTAGCACCTCAGACCATTCCCTAGTCAGTGTCCAGAGTGATACCAAATCTAAGGCATACATGATTTGTCGTTCCATCGAACGAAAGCAGACTGAGACAGCTTTCGATCCAATATGATGGAAGCTCCCCTCTCTACCCTTTTCAAGCATGCTGCTTCCAAAACTGCTGTCCTCGTCTCTGAATGAATCCTTTCTGGAATGGATTTTTTATCCCTCCGAGTAAAAAAAAAAAAAAAAAAATCAGGCAAAAACCAATCAGTCAGCCCTGGTTCACCCCTGAATGTGCTGCAGCCATAACTGTCTGAGATCACTCCTTCAAAATCTATCGCAAGAAGCGGTGTAGTTTGACCATTACTGCATTTAGAACCGCCAGTAATCGCTGCAAAAGAAGTTCTAGTAAACGCAAAGAGCAGCTACGCACAAAAGTTGAAAAGAAACAAAATTGGATCCCACAAATTTTGGAAGATCGCCAACCAAATCATGAACAGAGGTAAAGCGGCTGTGTCTACTATTATAAATGGCCCCGAGGTCATATCTTACTCGACAGACAAGGAAAAGCTCTTTACCTCGATCTTTGCCTCAAACTCAACGTTAGATGACAAAGCCTATCCCTTCCCCTACACATTACGTCTCACTGAAAACAATCTCAGTAATATTTTAATCACAACACGAGAAGTCTCTAGATTTATTAAAAGCCTGGGCCCTCAGAAAGACGCTGGCTCAAACAAAGTTCCAGTGGTTGTGCTTAAGAATATCAACCGGGAATTATCCCCAATTCTAGCGAAGTTATTCAACCGCTTCTTAAAGGAGAAATCCTTCCCAAGCCCGTGGAAGGTGTCAAGCGTATGCTCGTTCTTTAAGAACCTGGGCGAGTGATCTTCCCTCTTCTCAGTATAGACCCATCAGTCTCCTCAGTATCATCAGTATACTTTTCGAGTCTATAATCAGTAAGAATGTCGTCGAACACCTAGATAAGAACAACTTCTTCACCGACGAGCAGTACGAGTTTCAATCGATCCAACCCACTGCTGATGTCCTAACTACTATTATTTCCAGAATAAGGGAATCCCTTGACAGAATTAGATACCTTGAAGGCTTTCGACAAGGTGTAGTACAAAAGTTTGCTACGCAAGCTCTCTAGCTATGGAATCACTGCAAGGGTCTTCATTATAAAATCCTTCTTAACAGTCCCTGAAGGTAGTTATTAACGGAAAGCACATGCGCCCCTCAGGAGTTACTCCTCAGACCAACCCTCTTTTTGATTTACATTAATGATCTGTCTGAGAGTATACTCAGATCATTTGTAAACATCTATGTTGGTGATACGACTATATACGGATGCACCCCTTGATCATCAGAGATTTGGAGCTGATCCCTCATCCGATCTAGCACGAACTTCCCAATGGGGAAAACTGGCTGGTCACATTCAATGTCTCGAAAACCAAAATAGCTACATTCCATCATAGCCGATTGGACCCCGAACTAACGCCAGTCATAATGATCGGATGTCCCTTCGGGGTGTGGGTGGGGAGAACCGTATCTTGAAAGACTTTTGGATCTTAAACACACCTGAAACTCATACATACGATTCATCGCTAAAGATGTAAGTAAAATGCTAGTTCCCTGTATCGCTCCAGTAAGTTCCTCATTTTCCAAGAGCCAGAAAAAGGTCGAAAAGGGAGTACTATTATCATAGTTGGGTGGGAACTGCTGAGTCCTCACTTTCCAGTCTGTATAGAGTACAAAAGCGTCACCGAGTCCTTTTTGTGTGACGAATTATTTTCCGCCTTTCAACCTCTCTGTCATAGGTGGGATGTGGCGAGCCTCTAGCTGCTCTGTCGCTATTTCCATGGAAAGTGCTCGGGCGAACTACATTCCTTGGTTCCGTCAGGTCTAATCTTCAAGGCTAGGACCCACCATAACACTTACATTGTAGCAAACCACCCATATTCCCCCCGTATTCTATCGATGAGAAGTACGTTTTACTGCAAGAGCTTCCCACGAACCACTGCTCTGTGGAACCGGCTCTCAATGGGATGTTTCCCCGATCACTACAATCTTAATCTGTTCAAGTCTAGGTTTCACCGTTATTTTCCCTTCCTATGCGTACAAACTGCCTTTTAACATGAGTGTCCCGGGTCTTGTGCTGTGTGAAACTTACTGTAAAACAAAAGCAAAAACTAATAAAAGAAAAAAAACTTATTATTTACTTATACACATGCAAGTAGAAATAATGATTAACTCCTTTTTTTCTTTAGAGTTCTTTCTGCCATTTCTTCTTTCTTTGTCTTGTTGGTTCCACACCTTTTGTTATTCATATTTATTCAGTTCATACACGTAAGAATACATAAAACAAGATTATACACAGGTACAATGACTTTCTAGTCTAGCTACAAGGCTGCACGCAAATGCTAATGAGTAGCATTGAAGAAAAATGCAAAATAGATTTTCATTAGAGCCGGAAACTGCATATATGTTTATTATATTAATTTTAATGCATATAACTTTTTCATTTTTTTTTTCAGATCGAGAAATTGAAAAAATGACCTTTGGCATTCTCGTTGCCGTTATTTGCGTCCTCTGTTTGATTATCATTGTTTTAACTGTCGTGTTGTCAAAGAGAAGCCTTCAATAAAATCCTGAAATAGTATTGCGAAATAACCCATAACCTTTGCCGATAATAAAACTTTATTGAAATCCAAAAGGAAAAAGACGAGTTAATATACGAAAAATAAAATAAAAAAGATTCATTGGTACACTGAAACATGAAGTCCACACTTAAAAGTAAGGTATATAAGTTTATAATTTTTTAGAAATTAACAATTACATTGCATTTTCTAAAACACATAGAGAGAAGCCTGCTAATGGAAACTTTACCGAGTAATAATAATAATAATAATAATAATAATAATAATAATAATAATAATAATAATGTATAGCATGGAAAGAAAAATTAACAGCAACAGAATCTATTGTTGACTTTTGTTTTCAAGTTATAAGTTGTTTTATATGATCGAAGCAGATAAATAATGTCTCATCGAATATGAAACTGTGATAATGATAGAATGAAAGGAAAATGGACGAATATTTCCAGTGAGTAAAAATCAATGATGATCCAGGGAGAATGGTCAAATGAAATAAACTGATTATTTGTAGATAGAAGGAAAAAGAATGGTGATTTCTTGATTAGAGCTGAGAAGTCAAGTCTTATGTTTACCATAAGATCAACCAGTGAATATAACATTTTGCTGAAATCATATGCAAAAACAGAGGTCAGCTCAGATCCTTTCGGTTATTTTGTAATATGAAGCGGGAGATTTTCATTTGAAGATTTAAAATCTGATTAATTTTAGGTAATGCTGTTAAAATTTAGAATTAAATCTA